>HE669334.1:0-15049 GCA_000313835.2 Heliconius melpomene melpomene | reverse complement strand
AGAGAAGGCAGAGGAAACCTAAAGTTAAGACACTCTTAACAATTAGTATTTAGTGGCGGAGCTCATCGCCAACATATGTCGGGTTCCTTGAGCAAGGAAATGAAAATATTAAGCAATTCATACCTCCAAGTGGGAATTGAACTCACAGCCGCCACGTTGACAATCACCGGCTATGCTAGTAGATCACAACGGCTTCAAGAAGGATCTTTTCAATGACGTATAGGAGACAAGATCAAAATAAATTGCTCTGATGCTCGTCGGTATAACGGGGCGTATTCAAATTAGATGAAGGAAGTTTAGATTAGATTGAATTTTCTTGCCACCTTGTTTAATTTAAGGGTGGTACTGAGTATAGGTGAAAAATTCAACGTATAGCAGCACCCTGTTAAATAATATTTGTAGTTTCATTTTTTTTGGTATTACTGATTGAAATTTATGAAAAGGTGGCAGATTTTGGTGATTTTTTTCAGTTTAATTGATTAGAGCATTCTGTCGTTGCAGCGGCACCTGGTTTCGATTCTTGCTCAGGGCAATGAATAGTTTTCATTTTCTTGACCTGATAATAAGGCAAAGTGCGGCGTTCAGTTATTAATAATATCTCAAACTATCTTATAGCCTTCCTTGATGTTATTCATCGAATTATAATTATTCAATTCGATCCTGTTCTTCCTGAGATGAGCGCGTTTTACTAAACAAACTCTTTCGCTTTATAATACCTATTAATATAAATTTGGTTGTTTAGTAATAAGCATTCAATATGCTAGATCATGTATTACTGGACATGCAAAATGTGAAACCATCTACCTCCAGACGTGTTCCCACATAATTACTAACCTGGTCTTTTCAAGGGTTGCACCAACAAATTAGTTAAAAGTCGGCAACCTATCAATAGTTTACCTGGCGCTGTAAATAATTATAGAAGGCGGTAATTACTGAACATAAGGTAACAATGCTTGGTATTCATAAATGAACAATTAAAACATTACAAATAGCTATCTATAACAATTACCTTTCTTCATAAGGGAAGCATTTAATTTAAATTACTCACCAAAAATAAGGCCACCCAGACTTACTCGTTACAAAAGGTACGAACAAACACACAGTATTTATTAAATCATAATATTTTGTACCATTTTTCTATTTTGCAATTACACTGGCCGCTGTCAGCTGGAAGATGAATCAGACGGGTCGCATCTCATTTTTCATGCCCGGAATGCTGTGAACTGGGGAAATTGTTGAAAACAGTGAAAAATGATCTTTGATTGTACTTTTCATCTTAAAAACACAACGAGACGTTGTTTATATTATATTATGTTTTTGATATGAATGTGAAAATGTATAAAATAAAAAAGTAAGCGATATTAACTGAAAGTATTTTTTTTTAAAATGTGAGAAATTGGCGGTGACTTTGTTAAAGAAGAACACCAGATTTCCAAGACACTATATTATCCATGTTCTCCATTTCAAGATAATTTTTGTTCTTTTTAAAGTTTTTTTTCGTCTGAGCCCATTTTGGTAATTTTGTGATTTATGTCTTACTTTTGTTTCTCTTACACTTGATCGCATTTACGTCCTTTATTTAGACAGATTTTACGTCCTACTCTTAGGACGTAAAATCATCGTATCTTCGTAATGGACGTCCATCCTCTCACTGGAATGCTCATATCTAAATATATTGAATTAAATTGCCTAAATTGTCCTTAATAATTGGGCAAAATCTCTTAATGAGGATTTATTAATTAAGTTTATCTAAAAGAGAAAAGAAATGTTCTTCACCTAAATTGTGAAAACGGTTTTCAGTGTACAAACGGTATTCACTGATTTTGTAAAAGGTATTTTAATATTGTTAAGCTTTACGTATCCCGTATACAATACATTAGGCAGAGAGAAACTAGTGTTAAAATACTCCACTCCCCAAATTCCGCCGATTTTCGGGACACTTGTTAAGTGGCGGAAGTAAACGTCGCATTTTGTCTTAAAGGTTTGGCCTTGGTTGGGGCTTAAGGTTTGTACGTTATTGTAACTGGTTTCTTGGTTTATTTGATTAAGACTTTCACTCTCACCTATATCCATTTCCTCCTGGATGAAAGGTCCATCTAGGCTAGGATGGTTGGTCCCTCCAATTTCTCCTTTATTGACTTTATGTCCCTAGTGACTATTTCTAGTATACCTGCTATTAGGAGAAAACTATCAACTGTCTCAGAGCACTGAGGTTGCGGTGAAAGTTTTTTCTGAATTACCTTTAACATATTTTTGATTTCGACGAGTTCTTTTGAGATCAGACCGAGAAAAAGAAAATATTAATATAACAGTTCCTCAAGTGGGAATCGAACTCACAACCTGCCACCATGTCTGATCTCGATATTACAACGTTTAACAAATAATAAATTAGTCCGCTTTATCCTCATCAAGAGCGAATAATCACATAATTCTTTTTCCATAAAAACTTAACCTAATTCCATCCAATCTCATATTTATGGTAAGTCTGGCCTAATATAAATATCCCTAAGACAAAAACAGCGGGTAAACGATCTGAAAAACATTGGGCCGTGAAAGCCTCTAAAGCCACTTTGTTCTTTTTTTATAGTAATATGAAAAATACGATTTTTTGTTGTTTAATTTTCTTACTGCTTGCTTTTAATTAAAATTGAATACTTAAATATTTTGTTGAGGCCGTCGTCGCTGTGACAGCGTCTGGCAGTAGACTAAATGATTATACGACTATGTAACCACGTGAGATGAAATGCGGTGTTCAGTTCTGCCATTCGATACGTTTTACATCGAATTCAGGCAAAAAGCGCGGAACGTAGTGATTTAACACTGGGGTACAGTGTGAAACTAAAGAGCGAAAGTGAAAAAATAAATAAAAAAACAGCGACTTAACTTAAGTTACCTTCCAACATGTTCATTCTTCACTCTTATATTAAAAATGATTGTAACAATGAGGCAAACCAGGGGTAAATCGCTAGTAATTAATAATTATCTCATCGAATTAATTGACCGGATACAACATCGACTCTAGAGATGTCTGGTCACGTTTTTCATTAAAACCTATTTACATCCAATCAATCGGCTCAAATTAAGTTGCCGTTAGGTAAGATTGTGTGCCTTAGAATAACCGATTCTTTTTCAACTAGGTAATGGATCTTGAGAAGAATCTTGAGATGCCATTTTAATAATCAGTTTAGTTCTTAATTTATGGCGCTTCAAGCGTGCCAGTTGAGCACAATCACTTCGCCAATATCACGTTGTATGGAGAAAACACTATTTTAATAATCTATGGCCCATACTAATAAGTCACTCTGAAGTCTGAGATGTCGTTTTCATTTTCATTTATAATGATAGTTTATAGCTTTTTTCGATAAATGAACTAAAATAAATATGATGAAAAAATAATAACATATAATTTAAAATGAAAAAAATAAAACAACGCACAGTACAATAGAATCATTAACACAAAATAATTGTTGGTTCGATCCCCACACTAAAATATATATCTTCTAGAACTAGAAGATTTTATTAAATAAAAATACAGTCTAACTAAAAATATATGTATTTTTTAGCTACACATTTTTAAAGCGAACTTACAAATTACATGTAAAAAAATATTATTTTCATAGCTTGAAATTTTTAAAGAGTACTTTCATTTCATAATTTGTTGTTAATCACATATTCAGGACGCTTATAAATACTTTTGATGAAATATTGTGAACAAAATTACATTTTCTACATTAATTACTTAAGCTTTTATAGAAAATATTTTCATATTAAAATTATGTTTGTTAAATTTTTTCTGTTGAATATTCAAATAATTAAAAATGAACATTTTAATATCGACTTTATTTGTGGAGCGCTCACGTTTTATGTATCGAAATGAGTTTCACAGAAAATGCAAATCTGTAGTTAGCGAGTTTTTATTATTTTAAATATTCGGCATTTGGTATTGGAACTATTACTAATATAATATAAAACATATAATCTATCTATGGGATCTAGTGTTAAGACACTCCGTTCCCCACTTTCCGCCGAATTCTGGAGGCATTGCGTGTTGAGTCGCGGAACTCAACACCGCTCTTTGACCTTGACACCAAAGTGGAGAAATGAAAATATAAATATAAATAAATATTTCATTTCCTCGAGTGGAGCACCCTTGTGAACATCAAAAAACAACAAAAAAATAAATATTCTAAATACTGTTTCTCTTTGTCCAGGAAATTGAACACTGCTACTACCACGGCACTGTCAAGGACTATCCAGGAGCAACCGCTGCCTTCCACACGTGCAATGGAGTGTCTGGCGTCATTCACATTGGCAACGAGACCTTCGTCATACATCCTTTCTACGGAGGCGATCTATCGGTCAGTGCATTTATCCTTATATTTTTATATAGGTATATAACGTTTTTTTAAGTTTAAACTTTTCGTATATTATCAATAATATTGGAAAGGGGTATATACATTTTTAGTACAGTCTGCGAGGTCTGGATTGAGCTTTGCATTTGTGTGAGTTCACATATTATGTAAGTGTGACGTTGGCCGTTGTCCGAAACTGACTACTTTTTTGACAATCGGCCTAGACCTCTTTCACTGATAGCAGGATCTCTTATGTAATTCTTAATATTTTATTTTTATGTTCGCTTTATTAAAAGTGAAAGATAAAGTTCCAGCTAGGCCAGTTCTAATTAGCCAGGTCTGGCCTATCGTGACACAGGGGCACAAGCGACTGTAAACGCGACAGGTTATGGAAATGAAATATTTAATATTCTCTCGCTCGTTAACGTAACGCGGCAAAAAGCGGCGTTGAGTTGCGCCAGAATTCAATAATTGAGAAACTGGTCTTAATGGGAACGGATTGTCTGAACAGTAGGTCCCTCTGCTTAAATCCGTAGTTTCTTTAATTAGTGCATATAACTAAACAATCCTTCAACTTTATAAACGTAATATCGATATAGATCGTACTTTGTAATTCCCTATCAAATATTTCATAATACAATGAAATCAATAGCTCTTAATATACAACAAGTCACTAATAATACGTAATCTAAATTAATACATCTAATTTAATTAGCTCGTGCCAACGAAATGTGGTTTTCCTCTAATTTAACTATCACCCATTAATTACTATTCTGTATATTTCAAACCAATAATAAATCAAATAACAGTGTTTGCTAATATAATAAATATTTTCTGTTAATTTATAAAATGAATTAACATTATTGAGGCCAGTCGTGGTGTAGGGGACCAAGCGTGGCGAGCAACTGTTATCGCGACAGGTTGTGGGTTTGTGTAGAGGCAAGGCAAGGCCTCCAGAACTGGGCGGAAAGTGGAAAGTGGAGTGTTTTATTACTAGACTCCCTCTGCCTAGCCTATTATATGCGGGGTACAGCGTGAAGCTGAAAAAATATATAATTAACACTAGTTAGCGCGTCTATCTCCACCTCAAAGGCCGGCAACGCACCTGTAGCTCCTCTGGTGCTGCACGGGGTCGTGGGCGGCGGTGATCATCATCAGGTGACCCGAACGCTCGTTTGCCTTGTCCTTTTTCCATAAAAAAAAAAAAGTTTCATACATACTTTTATTAAATCTAAGAAACTAATTTCGACCTACTTTTAATAATTGCATCTTATATGTGGCTGTTGTACGTAGCTTACATATTATACATTTTCTTATTCGCTTTCTATAATAAAAGGATAAAAAAGTCGATTCTGTACATAAAAGATCTAAAAAAAAATTAGATCGATTAACATAGCGATTGCAGAAGCTGAAATACCATGATAAAGCCAAGATATAAATAGTAGAACTCTTCGGAGATTTTGACAAACAGTTGAGTCTTACTAACAGGGTTTTCCCGTTGGGTACGGAACCCTAAGAACGAGATTCTCTCTTTAGATCGTAAGACCACGTAAGCAAAGCTGTGGGCTACTACTTGTATAATATATGTATAGAATTATACCATTGAAATAACGGATATCGTATACAATATAAAAGATTTATAACTATGTTCATATATATATGGAGCTTTCAATAAATTCACAATGAAAATTGAATTTACGTCACCGAAGGTATAATAATTTAAAAACTCTTTTGTTTCCTTCGAAATATATAGTAGAATTATTTTGTTATTCATACATAAATGTGATATGCATTTATTTAAATACTTTATTGCTTACCTGTGGCACTAAATAACTTGTTTAACGACGTACATATATATAAAGCTTTATAATGTTTTTCTTAGTTTTAAATTTATCCCATATAACAGGATAGGCAGAGAAGAAAAAGAAGTTCCCCATTTTCTACCAAATTTTCGAGTTATTAGCAGGTAGCGGAACGCCAATTTGCTCGTCTATGTGTCAGGTAGAGGGGGAAACGAAAATAATTCCAAGTGGGAATCGAACTCACAACTGTCGAATTTCGTGTCATGTGTTGCTTGCTATTTTGATATTAAGGCCATCGTGGCACAGTGGGGAAGCATCTGACCGTAAGCGTGATAGTTGTGTGTTCGTTTCTCACTTGGGAAAATGGTTACTTCTAAATTATTCATATCATTTCCTCGCTCTAATAAGACAGAGCACGGCGCTGGCGATTGAGTGTTTCCGATACCAAACAATATCTCAAAAGTGGACAACGAAATGTCTTAATATTCACATTAGACTCTGTCTACTATTTTATATACGCGGGAGATGCAAAAAAAATATTTCATTAAAAAAGCAAATTATAAGCACCAAGCAAAAGAGCTTACTTAATTGTTCATTACTTAGCGTGTACACTATTTCCTCTCGTTGGCCCTTAATAGGATTTTGGGGTTTTGCTCCAATTTGTAGCAGCAATTTTTTTTACTGAAAAGCTTCGACTTTTTTCTCGTTGTTAATTTTAAGCTTTTTTAAATTTATATTTGTGAAACCTTCGTGTAGCAATAGCTCAGCGTCTAAATGTAAAGGTGAATGGTGAGGGTTCAATTTAAACTCGAAGAAATAAATAAAAATACTTGGTATATGCTAACGAAACAAGAAAAAACATGACAAGTTTTATGTTTTCCTAATAAAAAAAATAAAATGAATAAAAAAAATCATTTAAATTTATCTGTGGCTTACAACCCATTACGACCTAGCTCTGCCTGCACTACTATACCAGGAAGTATAAATTACCTAATCAACACCCTTCAAATTATATATATAGATATATTATTGTATTAAAATATACCATCAAATTTATAGGATAAATTTGCAGAAACGTGTTTTAGTAGAATATTAAATATTCGGCATAAAGGACCAACGGGTGCACACAATGGCGGTGCCTCGAGATTATTCGATTCTATTTCTATTGTTTAATTTTTATATACGACTGAAATGGTCTCCTTTGATACAGATAATAAATGTGAATACACTTTTTATGTAAATAATAATTATCTAAAAGTAAATTTTCCTTTGATATTAAGTCGTTTTGATTATGTTTTTTGTTGTTTTTCTATAATTAATATAATTATTATTTAATTAAGTTGGAGCTGTTGTGGCTCAGGAGCACAAACATGCGACTGTAAACGTAACGGTTCTGGGTTTGATTCCCACTAGGAGTTGGAGGCAATGCCTCCAGAATTCGACAGAAAATGGGAAACCGCACGTCTTAATGGGAACGGAGCATCTACGTCTACGGAACACTAGGTTCGTAGGTTCCCTCTAACTACTCTGATACTAAAAAAATAATATAACATGCCCTATATAGAAGACATAAATATAAACCCTATCAATAGACCATCCACTATACAAATTAATTTAAAATTAATTTACTAGCAAATTATCAACTTCATTCATATAATAATGATCATGATTAAACAACTTGATATAAATTGTAGGAAATTATTAAGCTATTAGGTTCAGTAATTACAATTTATTTTTAGTTATTAATAAAATATTGTCTTAATTTTTAAATTTATAAACAGCATAAATATAAGAAAAAGGGTAATTAATAAATATTCACAAATTTTACAAAGGCACTCTATAAACCAAGTAAGTAAAAAACTATTTTTTTAGCTTTACCCTCTATCCTGCACCTAGTATGATAGGCAGAGGGAACCTCGAAACCTAGTATTACCCTAATTCCTGTCTAATTCTGGAAGCATTGCGTATTGAATGGCGACACCAGAGTAAGGCAATGAAAATATGAAATATTTAATTTCTTCAAGTGGAAATCAAACCCACAATCTGCTCCTGCATCACGAATGACCTGAACCACCATTTATAACAAATTAATATTCCAACAAAAAAGCTTGCGTGGGTAGATAGATATATATTAGCAAAAAATATTTTCGGGGTCAAACGCCGGGGGTAGTCTATTCGAAAATAATTACGCTCGGTCTGTTGTCGTTTCATTTTCCCGTCGCCAGAGACCGCTGCCTACTATCATTGTGTTGGCGCTCGTAAATCGTTTTTTTGCTGTCGACCTCTTAAATTTTGTTTACGCGGATGACTCGCTAATTTTGAACAGTTGAATTTTTTTGTGCCGTTTCATAAATACAACAATTAAGCTTAATAACTTGAAGAAGTATGGTGTTTTTATTTTGGTGATAAATTAACGTTTGTGACAGTTTCAGAGGATATTGTGGTCGGGTACTAGGTGATGGTAGACTGATCTTCAGTTTATTATATTTCTCCTAAACAGGTCCGTCCGTGTGACAGCGTCTGTTCGTTTGTCAGGTTCGGTGGATGTGGGTTCGATTCTTACTAGTTGTTTTCGCTGTTCTAGTAGACAAAGACCCACATTTATAAATCACTCTCAACTCTAATATCGGTCTTAAAATATCGTTTTCATTCATAAATCCTATTGTATGAATGAAAATGGTATCTCAAGATCGCTCTCAAGATCGACCTCAGACTTCAGAGTGTTTTATAAATACTAGCCTGAGTATGACTAAGCTGTCTCTGTATACCCGTTATACGTAAAATAGCGTGATGCTAAAAAAAAGATTACCAGGCGGTCGTTATTACTATATGTGTAGGTTCTACCAATAACAATAATATCATAACTTCACGCTGTATCCCGCAAATAGCAGGCTAGGCGGAGAGCATGTAGTAAAAGTAATTTCTCCACTTTCCGAAACATTTCGTTCACTGAATGCTGCATCAAATAAAATATAGGCCAGTCGTGGCGCAGGGACACAAAATGTGACTATAGATGCGGGTTCGATCCCTACTCGAGGAAATGAAATATTTATTTAAATTTATATTGTAATTTATTCGCTCTAGCGTCGCGATAATTCGAGGCAAAAATAGTTGTAGTGTCTTAACACTAGCTACCCTCTGCCTATCCTGCAATGTGCGGGATACAGCGTGAAGCTGAAATAAAATACACACTGACATATCTATCTATTGATGAAGCATAAATTACTCAAAATATTCACGTTAATAGATTATTAATATAATTAGAAACTATATTGGAAAATAATTAATGTGTATGACGTTAGATAGAATGGAATCCGAGCGTTTGAACAATAACAATTTGTAAATAATTTTCAATCAGTCACTTGAATAAAGCGACATAATATTCTGATTTACACAAGTTTATTTTAGAACTAGGAACCGCTCGCGACTTCGTTTACGTACACTTTATTACTTTTACCCGTTAAGTACTAATTTAAAGTGTTAATCCTCACTTAGAAAAGAAAGAAATACTCTTTTAGACACGTCTAAGAATGCCAGGAAAACGTATAGCTTAGTGGTCCTCGCACGATTGCCCATAGGTGTGGGTTCAATCCAGCTACGTTTAAATTTTTATACATTTCTAAAACATTAAATTATAGTTTATTATTATTTAAAGTGCAAGTGTAAGGCAAGTGGATGTTATGTATTTAAAGATATTGTTAAGTGTCGCACACAATGGGTCTTATCATTGCGACAAACAAAGCTCTGGTCGAGATTAATCAACTATTGTTCCATTTAGGCCTGTCATTAACGCGACGTGATACTAGTTTTTGCTCGTGGTTTTGCTCTATCATTTATATTGATTTTTGCGCATTTTTTTATAGAATTGTTTTCTGAAGAATAGTGGTAGAACTCTATGCTTTTCACTTGTTACTTTACAATTGAATATGTTAAATAACTAAAATGGCCTATAATAAAAATAATATTTAACATACTTGTATTAAACAGAGGCTATCGTGGTATGATGGTGTGACATCTCAGCTTTTGACTGTAGCCGGTGATGGTTATGGGTTTTATTATTTTTTATGTTTAGTTATTACTAATTATAGGCATTTCTTAAAGAGATTACAAAAATATAGCTCTCAGATTGTGATGAATCTATTATTAATTTATTATCATTCAAGGATAAAAACACACCATTTATTTTATAATATTTTAAGTTACTTTCATATTTTACATATTCTCAGTCATTGTAAAGAAATTGAAAAATTGAATAAAAAGTACGTTGCAGAATTCGAACCTGTACCTACCTGTACATCGACGTCCTAAAAACTAAACAAAACGAACTATAATATGTTTAGGACCCACAGTGAGTAAACAACACTTTTAAAAATTCTAAAAGAATATTTAGCTGCTGCATTCATAAAGAATGTAATATATTTCAAAAATTTCCACTAAACTCGACCATATTTTCTAAAAGTTATATGAAGAACGAATTTAGATTTAAGTGACTTTCTTTTTAGTCCAGAACTAACAAACGAAACGTATACGGTAACGTAAAACTACGTAGTTTTAAAAATTCAATTCTCATAGAGCTCTATGTAGAGGAGAATATTTATCTTACCGCTCTAGTGTTTAATTAGGGGTAGGTATCCTCGGGAATTTTAATTTCTGTTTTACGTTAGTTATTTTTAACGTTTTTGCCTGCATTTTTTCAATTTTTCCCAACGTTTTGCGTTACCTGCTTGGTGCTGTTCAGAAATTTAAAGATTTTTTATTATTTTAATTACAGAAAAATTGACAATAAATTCTTATAATGGATAATGCTTATTCAAAGGTTAATTGTAGTTTGTGAGATCATCTCGGGTTTCTTATTTTGTTCTCTTAATTGCTCTGTTCTTGGTCCAAAACAATATATTTGTGTAGAATTAAGGTTCTTACGACAGTTCTGCTTTAATCTAATTTCATACATTAAAAGCAATTACTAAAAAGTAAGTAACACATGCAGTCGTTATAACAATATCGTTAAAATTGTTGACTTTTGAAACACAATGCTTGCGGATTCTGGGAAATGAATTATTTTGCAATATCCTCAGAATACGCCAGAGAGAGGAAAACGGAGTGTCCTAACACTATCCTCCCTATCCTGTTACTATCAAATAATTTTATTTTACAACATAAGAAATTTCATTATCCATGTTATACCATAGCTTATAACTATAAACAGTTTTAGTGCCACATGTGTTTAATGTAGAAGTATGTAACTGTCATAGACCGACATTTGTCAAGAGAGAGATAATCCAAGACCCTTATCGTGGAGCCGCTGCATAAATTTACTGACACCCTCAGATTTGCGAGGACAATTTCATTTTTAAGCCCAGCTAAAGTTTGTTCTGAACCCTCCACCGTTTTCGTTGTGATTCAAATTACTTAGATATGTTTGGAATTTGGCTGGGATGTTTGGTAATGGGGACGATTTGATTTAATTATTCGCATTGTTAATAAGAGATTGATAGTAGCATTTTAAAACTTACAAAAATTGTTTTTTTTTTGTTTTGATTTTAATTTATTTTTCGTTTATTCGCTTCACGCTGTATCTCGCACACAGGAGAGTAGGCAGAGAGAACCTAGTGTTAAGACACTCTATTACGCATTTTCCACCAAATTCTGGAGGCATTGCTTGTTCAGTTGCGGAACTCAATCCTGCGCTTTGGTTTACACCAGAGCAAAAAAAAATAAACATTTAAAATCAATTTTTTTTTATATTATGAACCGGCAGTTATAGACGAAAAAACTAATTACAACAATCAGAATCGAACCAACATACCAAATTTTAATACGAATCCACTAAAAATTAGTACAATCGTTCTGCATATAAAGCATTATTACAAGGCAAATTATATAGCGCTCAGGAACTCATTAGCCACGCTCGATTACAACTGATTACGTGTAATTACGGGCGAGGTGGATGGTAATATCGTTTGCGCGCGCGGATACGTTCACCCAATTACATTGGTTTTATTACATTGTTAAAATTGATTTATGGGTTTGTGTTTGACGTTATGGATGATGAAGATGGTCCATCTGTGGTGGTCTTACTTTGGTGGTTGTGGTGGGTGAACTCGTTTAAGGGTCATGTTCAGGAAGTAACGCGATCGACGGATCGACTGTGGCCTGAGTGTGTTTTTTTGGGAAAAGTAATAAATTCCCAAATATATGCTGAATTACTGAAAATTGGTAAAATGGTCTGTCCATTTCCTGAGACCCTCTACCCATAAATCCTAGACACATATAATTACACTATAACATAAGAGATATTCTACAAATGCGTCGATGCTATGTGATGATAATGATACTGATGATAATGAAAATGAAATATGCCTTATTTGAAGCGAAAAAAGCATTAGGTTCCTTAGAAATCTATGGACAAACATACAAATATACAATGACAAAATTAACATACGTACTGGGAAATCTAAATCGTCAGATCGCCAGACTATCCAATATCTACAACATTATATATGTACATACATACATACATTCATGTCAAATTCATAACCCTCTTTTTTTAAGTCGGTTAAAACTCTCCTGAATATGGCCATCAAGAATCAACTAAAGTAAGAGGTAAAGACGTGACAAGGCGCTATTCAATTAAGACAACGCGTGTATACGCCTCCCAGCTATTTTATTTTCCCAAACGCTGTCTGTTGCTTCACAAATAAATTCGGGCTCGAGGAAATTAAAATATCACAAAGATCCAACTTGTCTAATTAAATATTGTACTGACTTTGTAAGGAGATTCGTTTCGAGATCGCGTAATCTTGGCTTGTTTTTTTTTAATTATAAGTAAATAATTTATTATTTTGTTTTGTCGAGAAAATAAGCTTTAAATACTATGCTAAAAAGATTTATAAAACAAAAGTTAGTAATATGGGAGGCAGGAGGAGCCCTCGGTTAACTTTTGAGACCACAGTATCAATGATACTTGATGAAAGTCACGTAAATAGCAAGAGAAGTACTCCTCGGGTTCGAAAACATCAGGCCTTCCTATCCTACAAAATATAAGAAACATTTGAAAATAAGAAAAAGAAATCAATTAAATGAGGCCATCATGGCGCAGTAGTTGTAGATTCTATCTTCTTTCGAGAGATATAAAAATATAAAGCGTGAAATTGAAGATAAATCTCACTTAAACATATTTTTTTATTATTTTTTTTATACATTTAAATAATATATTTCATTAGTATTTCTAATAAAATACTTAGCACACCATCAAATGTCGTTTTACAACTCTAGGAAGTACATAAGCTAGTTTGTTAACACCCAGGTTTGAGAAGTGCACTTGTTTCGACAAATATAGTTTAGAGTTAGAACAAAGTTGCACTCGGGTTCAATTAGTATTCATAGTAAACAGGTTGTAATTTAGAATGAACTTTAATGGAATTAACCGAATGCTTAAATAATAAAGTCCAAATGTAAATGGAATTAAATTTGTTTAAATGAATTTAGAATTAGTCGTGTCGAACTTGCGACTGTAAATGCTACAGGTTGTGAGTTCAATTCCCATTCGAAGGAATGAGTAATGAGGAAAAGCGTGGCCAGAATTCAAGTGTGGGGTACGGAAGGGTTTTAATGGGATGTCTTAATACTAGGTTCCCAGGTTCCCTATGCCAACCATTTAGATTGTTGTAGAAAGAAAAACGATATTTCTATAATAATGTTTTTAATTTTACGTATACCTACGACATGCTTATATTGTATCGTTTAGATTTAATAATTCAGCATTCATCATGTGTACCTTTCCTTATTTAATACAAGAAATAGTCATAATTATCTGCCTAAAATTCGAATCAAAAAGATTTTTTTTGGCAAACACCTAGAAATAACACTAAAATATAAGGAAAATCAGCAAAATAATTCAAAAGAAACATTCCTAGACTTTCCAAAAGACATAAACACTTGAAATAAGTAACTCAATCTGTCACACATTGTAAGGAATATTACACAAGTTCTAGTTCTTTATACGAGTATGTGCTCTCCGTAGTCGGAGGAAGTTACGTCTCAACTTGTCCTGTCAGGACAGTGATAAATGCTAAACTACTATCTGATAGCTTGGAACGTGAGTTTTTCTAGTCTCATCTTACAAATGTTTTAGTTATTTAATTTGTTTTTTTTATATCATTTGCGAGGTCATCGTAGCTGGACGTCTGAGGGAAAAAGCGAAGGATGTGGATTCGGTACCTAGTCAAAGGAATAAATTATTTCTACTTCCCCACTCTGGTTGACTAAGTCATGGTATTGAGTTCGGATACCCAACACGTAATGTCTCTTTAGGGAATGGAGAACGGAAGGTTTGGACACTAGGTTCTATCTGCTTAGTTAGCTTACTTTTCGGAGAACCACCACTCTTCCACCATAGACATATTATATAAACTTAATAGATTTCTTACACACTCACAATAGAAGTTGGCACCAACCAGCAAGTTCAAGTCACGATGCTGACATGATTAATGCTCTCACGAGACTCATACTTAAAATAATTGTCATTTATCATATAGCAAATAGCGTTTCAGCCTCACATGTTGTTCTGAAACGTTGTTTAATGGAAAAGCGCTTTTTTGACAACAATATACGTATAGAAGAATGATGGGCTGTTAGCTAGAATTTTGTGTAAAACATCGCATCTAATGGTCCACGCAAGTTGGATCTGGACGAGCGGTTTTCATGAATATTCTAGAATATTTAATAATAATAATAATAATACTTTATTGCACTAAAATAAACAAAGAATCAGTACAGTAACAGTAATTACAGAAAGACAATACATAGTGCAATGGCGGCCTTATCACTAAAAGCGATTTCTTACAGGCAACCATTTGAAAGGACTTATTATATAAAAGATAGCGAAAAGGTGAC
>HE669331.1:20228-42311 GCA_000313835.2 Heliconius melpomene melpomene | reverse complement strand
AAATAAGGGGTTGAAAGTTTGTATGGGAAAATTCTTAAATCGCCACCGATTTTTATAAAATTTGATATTTAGACTCTTCAAAATATTTAATTGAACATATATTTCATGATTTCCTAGAATTCACCCCCTAAGGGTGCAAATAAGGGGTTGAAAGTTTGTATGGAAAAATCTTTAAATCGTCATCGATTTTTATAAAATTTGAAATTTAGACTCTTAAAAATATTTCATTGAACACATGTTTCATGGGTTATTACAATTCACCCTTAAATACGCAAGCGAAGCTGCGCGCGTCCGCTAGTATTTTATAAAGTAGTTAGGTAGTTACTTTATAGTTTTTTTTATGTGAAAAAATTATCACCACCCCCGTGATGTTACAACCCCGTGTAACATCACAGGAGCTACAGTTGCTGGCCTTTAAGGTGGAGACAGACCCGCTTACCCGCAAGCACCCAGGTCGTATTGACTTGGAAACACTGCCGCAGGTAGACCATTCCGCAATTAATATTGTTATATATTTATATAAAGAATTACGTAGAAGAGTATTTTTGCATTGACAAATGTTGAACTTTAAGGAGACGGTGAACTTTTTCAAGGAGTACATTATATAAGAAATGGATTAACTTAATATAGTGAACATTGGTTATATTTTGATAGTTAAAAGATATCAACTTATTTAGATCTTATAAAAAATTCTGAATGAAAATTATTGGGATTTTTTAATTTCTTCCTCGATTTTACACTTTTAATTTTTTGCGTTAAGGTCAAAAACGTGCAACCTGACTTGTTAATATTAATATATAACTCTATGATTGTTTATAGTAACATGTAATAACATGGTAGCACAGTACCTTCTATAATCATGACATTTGTCTATACATAAGATGGCGGGTGATGAAACTGACAGGTTTGTAAATAAAGAAAATCGTATCTTAGTAATTGGTTTAAAATTCGCTATTACATTATTGATAAACTAAAAATATAGTTATTTTAATTACTAAGTTGCCATATTTAAATTACAAGTATTGAGCGAAGTTAAGTAATCTTTGTTATAATTTACAGTGATCTCAAACCATCGCAAGTAGTAATAGTAAGAGAAGTTTATGATAGCGAAAATGCTCACATTAAATTTGAAATGGAATTGGAAAGAGCACTTGAGGCTGGTGTGAGCATTATCGTAATAGAGCCTGAGCCGCTCGGAGAAGAAACAGCTAGATGGATATATGTAGGGAACCTATTACATAAAGTCTCTGTTTATAGTGGATTGTGTAGCATAGCATCAGGTAAATACTTTTAGCTACTAATAAACAAGCATGAATAACGTTACATAATACAATTATATGTATAGTAAAATATATTTGTAGGATTAGCATGGAGCTCACTGGCTTGCACACCTTTTGGTATTGTGTCTGTTTTGTGTGCTGGTTGCTACACATTATCATGGCAATGGGATCCTTGTTGCAAGTATCAAGAAGAAAAAGATCTCCACCATTTATCAAAATTACCTGTTTTGAGTGATTTAACTTCAGCTTCGCCTGTTGTACTAGTGCACACTGACAATAGAAAAAAAATTATGTTACATAATACAGTATCTCTAGCAGCTGCAGCTATTTGCTTATGGAGAATTTATAATATTTTTAAATGATGTGGTGGCTTGTATTGAAAATTTCAAATTTTCAAATTTTAATGAAATGAGTAATTTTATGTATAAATAATTTGTTGTAGATAAAAGTGTAAAACTTGTTACAATAATTTTAATATGTTTTAAATAATTTAAATGAATAGAATAGAAATGTCTGTACAAAACAAATATGATAAGCTTTTTTTAGAATTGATAGTATGTTGTCCAAATAATGTGTGACTATGCTGACAGCAAAATTATAATTTTTGCAGTTGGTATAAAATAAATTAAAATATAAATTAAGAATAATTTTATTTTCCAATATTATACTTATACACAAATATTATATATTATTATTATTATAAATGTTTATTATGGCTTTTCATGTATTTCAAATATGTATGGATTATTCTATACCTATCCAAAACCAAAAATAATAGTATACTAATATTACATTATATAATTATATAAAGAATTTTATCCATATAAAGAGAGTGTCTACCCTGTTTTGTTTGCTCTTCTTGCCATAATCCAAAAATAAATAGAAGGAAAAGAATGTCTTAGAAATATTGCACAATTTGGTAAAAACTGACTTATGACTAATTCATTCTCCTTATTTACTACCATATCTAGAATTTTCGTTGCAATATATTCAGCTGTAAATCCAGCAGCGGTGCTTTTATCCATAACTGAAAAAAATATATATAAATATATTCAATTAAATACTTTTAGGACAGGTTCATTATTATCTTTTATTGATCAATTCGGATTTTTTTCTATAAGGTATATATAAAACAAGAATTTTTATTTTCAATAGATGTGTAAATAGTATCAAGAATTAAGTTAAAATAAATTAATAATACAAAACACATTAATAAGACAAATGTCCCTACATTCACCACAAATTCAATATGTTTACTAGTAGACAGTCCAAGGTTCCATTATCCATCTTCCAACTCCATCATCAGACCCGCTCAATGCGACCATAATATTGTATTGTCATCTACTCTACATATAATTGCCAAGTTTCATGATGTAATTGAAGTGTGTGTAATTCAGATTTTTAGATTTTATTACATAGTTACTTTTGAATTAATAAAAGTGTGTTAAAAAGCAAAAGGAGTAATAAAAAGTAATGGTATTAACAAAGACCCCTTTTAAAAGTAACCATCAATAACTTCCAGTTTTCCAACACTGTTTGATTGTAAATGTGAACTTTGTGTTTGATTCCCACATGGAGGGGATGGGAAACAGTGCCATTACATTAGGACCCATCTGCCTGCCCACCCTACTATATGTGGGATTACAGTCAAGCATAAAAAACTTAATATATCAGTGAATTGTGAGAGCACCAAGAATGTATATCACATATTTTACTGTATTAAAAAAGTTACCTCCGTGATTTTCTCCACTTGCAGTTAATGCATTGAGTGAAACAGCTGTCTTTACATAACCTGGACTAACAACAGACACATTGATATTGTGTTGACGCATTTCAGAGCGCAATGAGTCACCAAATGCTTGCATTGCATGTTTCGAAGCTGCATAAGCTGATCGGTCAGGTAATGCAATGAGTCCTTGTACAGAGCTTACAAATACAATATGACCACTTTTGTTCTCTACCATTTTTGGAAGTACCGCTAAAATTAATAATTATTGTTAATATTAACAACTCAACTATTGTTAATATTAAAATGAAGGATATATCTTTTATACTAAAAATTTAAACTGCATCTGGCAGCCCTGGTGTCTACACAACAAATGTGCTAAAAATTACACATTAAATTTTACTATATGTAATCAATGCACATCCAAATAATAAATTATAAATTACCTTTAGTAAGCCCCACTGAACCAAAATAGTTGGTAAACATAATTTTTTTATCAACATCTAATTTTGTGTACAATATTGAACCACGGTGTGATACCCCACCATTATTAATTAGGATATCAATTTTGCCACAGGTGTCATAAATATTATTAATAAATGTTTCAAATTGCTCCAAGTCTGACAAATCAAGCTCAGCAACTATGGGCTCCTCTGTTGATAGTGACTATAAATAATTTATATATATTAATTTAAAAATATAGAAACCACTTGCAGTACAATGGTTGGTAGTTGAAATCAATCTCAGGAGAAATTAATAATGTTCATTCTTTAATCTTTACTGTACTTACAATTTTTTTTGACAAAAGGTCTTCTTTTACTCGTTCTAGTTCTAACTTTCTCCTTGCTGCTAGAACAACCTTACAACCATATTCATAGAAAACATGAGCTAAAGCTTCACCTATACCTGAGCTGGCACCAGTTATAACAACTACCTGTGAAACATTGTATTGTGAACAGTTTATTTTATATTACAACTAATAATAACCATGTTAAATACTGAATTATTGTAAAAAGTACCTTTTCTTGAAGAACATTTCTCCGTTTTCTCTCTGTTTTTTGGGTGCAAATATGATACATAGTCAAAATAATTGATATTGGCAATCCCAGATATTTAAAGTACCACTTAAACGAGCTCGCGGCAAAAACAGACATTTCTTGTAGATGAAGGTTTTATCTAAGTAACAGGAAAAACTTGAGATACAACACAAACTACGTACTGATGCAATTTAGTAATTGTGCACCGTAAGTACACATACACAGGATTGTAAACAAGCTGCACATTATTCATTAACGTGATTGCCAGTATTCAGTAGCATAGCAATTATTAAATTGTAATAATGTGTATTTGAAAATGATTTAATTTTATTCAATTTAACGAAAACATATAAGCATTAAAAGATAATTTCATTCGCTTATCTCACTTTCTTACTGACTTTAGTCGTAAGGTCAAAATTATATACCTATATAGTTATAAATACGCCTAATTTGTACGCTCTGTGCTTGGACTATGTAAGAATGAAATTTAATTTTAATAATATTATCAAAATATTTTTTTTATTATTTACGGAAAAAGGCTTAGCCGGGTATAACGTCACGCTGTGAGAAAGAGACAAGTAACATATGCTATGAGATAGGGATGCCCGATGATTATAGATTATCGATGTTAGCAGATAAAGTCTAATCATCATCTCATATCCGATGCAAATGTGGCTTAAAAATATGTTAGTCGCGTACTTCGTGCTAATCGCGTGTTTCTAAATTAAATTATTATTTTTTTACAGTTGATTGACTAAAAGTATTAGGATATATAATGTGCTTTTAAGCCCTAATGTTTTAAATTTTAAATAACTTATGATTTTTGTTTTAATTGAAATATCATATAATATTATAGTTGTTTTATTTATTGTTCACGATATATGCAAAAATATAGGTTTTTGCTAATCTATCGAATTTTTTATCGAACGATGTTTTTCTAACATACGGCATCCCTACTATGAGATATAGATAATTTATAACTAATAAATAATGATATACGTTAATTACGGTATTGTATGTAAAATATTGTTATAAAAAAAGGTCCTCATTAAAAATATATTTAATTTAATATTTCTAAAGAGTAAGAGTAAATAAAGAAAAGACTAATTTATCACTTAGTCATGTTAAAAAAAACGTTATGTTGTACAATCTTAAATACGTATCAAAATTACAACGTCAATGTATTTTAATGGCTAATAAAAATGTTATCTTGATGCACTCCTGTTAAATTAAATTTATATCAATTTGTAAGAACCTACATATTTTGTAAAAATCATAATATATTTACTACAATATAGTACATATAAGCAACTATTGTAGTACATTGGACAGAGCTAAAAAAATACCATACATAAGTTTTAAGACCCTAAATCAAATGGTTTAATAATTTCTGAAGAACTAACTACTCACTATTTAATTCTGACTCTATCATCAGACCAGCTCGATAATGATACCATAGTGTTGTATTGTCACCTAAGCTATGTATGTAAAACTAGTAACTACCAAGTTTCGTGGTGACATACATATATATTTATTTATTACAAGTGAGTCATATTCAGTTTGTTATATTTTATTACATAGTAACAAGTCGTATTAAAATCATTTTTCTTTTGCCAAACAGAGAACTACCTCACGAAATCTTTTAAATGATTATACAGAATATTCTTACAGAACTATAAAAAATATATGTTTAAAAATGTTCATCAAGTTTTCTAATATCAAGCATGCAGTTATATAATCAAATTAAATAATTGTTAGCAAAAAATACCATACGGTAGTTGATTTTTACCAATTTATTGGCACAGTTAATTAATTATTTTAAATTATAAAAAAGAAGTGAAACAGGCAACACTGAGTGATATTTCCTTGATTATCTAAATGTTAGGATTATGTTTGATTTGTCCTGGATATAAATAGTTAACATAATGTTTGAGTGAGTATAAAAGAATATATTATAGGAAGACACTGTTTATAATAAACAAAACAACTTTTCCTGCATTATTTTGGGAGTGTCGTACAGATGCGCTGACCTTCGTTTTGATGCACAACGCACAACAAAGCATCAAATTGACGGCTGCCCTATTTTCACAACAATCTTTGGATTTATTCTTTAACTTTTGTGAAATGCATCTATCGTGATAAGCTACCAAATAGCAAATGTGAACCTTTACTGTGCCCAGTGCCGCATGTGTGGGAATTATAACGATAATGGAATCGGCGACTACGCAAACAACTTTTATTGGTGTATGTTACATTACCACAGCAAAGACTTTCTTTTTGACTTTTAGGATAAAATTAGTATCTCAGGAAAAATAATTTGAAATTGTCATCAAGATGAATGAGAGGGATATTCCAAGTGTCCCAATTACAACTTTAGCAGGAGTAGCTAGTTTGACTGACTGTAAGTATATATGTAAAATATAATAAATAAAAGTAGTTGTTGAATAAATCAATTCTGAATTTCAGTGAAAAATGTTATTGAAGAAATAATAAATTTACTTAACATTTCATATTGTAACAATAAGATTATTAGAATTTTAATGAAACAAGCTAAATTATAGCAATAATTAAATTTTAAAATACAGATTGCAGTTAAATTTTTTTGGAAATCTGTTCGTGGCGCATGGACACAAGTGTGTGACTGTAAACATAATTGGTTGTAAGTTCGATCCCCACTTGAGGAAATAAAATATTAAGATTTATATTTTCATTTCTTTCCTCTGGTGTTAAGGCAAAGTGCTGTATTGAGTGTGCCACTCAACACGTAATGCCTTCAGAATTCAGTCAGCATTGCCAGACATCCCAATTTTGGTGGGACAACTATTGGGTTGTAACTATTAGTTTAACCCAAAATTAAATAAGCGATAGCCATAGTCCCACTTTTCCTGAATTACTCCACATACTATCGATAATCTTCCTTAAATAACTTTTTTTTGTAACCAACAATTTCATAGAAATATAAATATATTCCTACTAACTAACTACTTTGAAGATTTAACTACCTTACAGGTTAAACCAAACACTTGAAATATAGTGATGTTTTTCCATTAAGAAATATTTTTTTATGCTATCTATCACTATGGGAAACTGCTTCAAACTCAAATAAATGGATAAGTTCTCTCCCTCTTTTTTTAGCTTTAAAATCTTTTCTCTCTTTTCCCAGATATAAAATCTGGCAATGCTGATACAGATTGTAAATAATTGATGAAATATATATTTTTTAAAATCAAATGATTGTTATAAACAATTCATTCTTAATTTTAAATTATGTTGCAGTGCTACCAGTGCTTCCATTACCAACACCTTTACCATCAACACTTAACAACAAATCACAATTATTTCATCCACGAGTTGCGGAAGAAGCAGCCATATTGCTTGCAACTCGTGATGACAACCTCGTCTCTTTGTTGTTACAATCACTTATGCAAACATCAGTTCAACATATGTAAGTAATATACATTTTTTAGTTTCACTAAGTATGCCACATATATCATGATAGGTAGGGTTATAAGTCACTCCTTTCCCTTGTTTCTGCCAAAATCTCAAGGCAATGTGTGTCTCAATATGCTGCCCTTTGACTTTTTGCCAGAGCGAGAAAATAATTTATTTCCCCCAAACAGTAATTGCACCCACGGATGTGGGTTGTTGGTTGAGTTTACAGTCACACTTGCCCCTGCACCACAAAGGCCCCATTTATATAATATTTATTTTATACTAAATCTAGGTGTATACTCTTTTATGCCTTGGTAATTTGTCTTAAGAATGTAAATTATTTAACAAATTTATTTTTTACATAACCAGAAAATTATTT
Organism: Heliconius melpomene melpomene; assembly: GCA_000313835.2. Classification (NCBI taxonomy): domain Eukaryota; kingdom Metazoa; phylum Arthropoda; class Insecta; order Lepidoptera; family Nymphalidae; genus Heliconius; species Heliconius melpomene. Next base: position 34,457 of record HE669331.1, on the reverse strand, counting down.
GTAAATAATAATTTGGATTTACAGAGACTTAAAGGATGAAAGCATTCCAAATGCAGTCAGCCCTGCACCTCAGCAATCAACACCAGAACTACTGAAAGCAATCTTACATGTCAATCCAAATGTCTTTGACCAGCAGCAAAGAAATCATTGGGGCAATCACTTACATACAACAAAGTTTAATGGAATGTCACCATCCTCTACATACAATTATTCATCTAATAATACAACACACTCAAGCCCTTCATCACATGGTACAGCTGTACATCCTACCTCTATACCAAATCAGCAACTCTTAGCTGCCCCTTGTCAATCATCTCCTCATGTAAATATGGGTTCTCCACCATCACAAGCTCGGCCTGGTAGCCAAGTAAATATTACTGCCCAAAATAATGTGTCTCCACCGTGGAATACTTCAAACCAGTCCAATATTTACTCAAGCCCTCTATCAAACACGTCAAATCCACAAAATGGAGGGTATTACAATAGTTTAGTACAAGATAACAGAAATTTTGGTACTAATTTAGGGGAAGATAAAGATCCTCTTTCAATGTCTCCAAGTAATATGAGTGAAGAACAGAAACAGCTTTTGCAGTCTCAAGATAAATCATATGAACAAGGTAATTAATAAATATACACTTTAGTACCCACACAGTCACTCGAAAGATTTAAATTGGTCAATTTGGACATTAGACATGTGACATTACTTCCATATGTATTTTTCTTTATTTTAATAGTCAAATAGCTTGATGCAACACTCTCAACAGTCTCAATAACCATTTAAAAAGGGTTCAATTTACAAGATATACAGGGGTGGAAGCGTCTGCGCTCCTTTTACAGGAGCAGCATATTGGGTAAAATATTTCAAACGTATACCTAAAATACAAGTAAAGCTAAAAAATTAAGTAACAATTAAATGTGTGTTATGCTTAGATGGCAATGTGGTAACGGGGCAGTCTCCAGCGCAAGCTAGCGTGGCACCGTCGCCGCTTCGTCAGGAACCGCAAGTGCCTCAGCCGTCAATGGGCACGCCTTACGCGCCCTCGCAAGACAAACCGGACCCTAGAAGTACAACTCTAGTGAATAACAGATTTCCAGTTGTTAAGCTAGGTCGCCTTTCCGTGAGTATTGTGATTATAGTTGTTCAATTTTGTGATTGTTGTTAATATTTTTATGTGCAAATACTTATTATTGTTAAAAATAGATAATCAATTCCCTTTTAGGGGGAATATAATGACCATGTCCCATAGTCTGACAGTATGGTCTTAGAAACTTATACCCAATATGCATAGTAAATAGATAGGGATGTGGAATAAAATATAGTATTATAAATTCCATTGATCAAATTTTAAATTGTTGTTAAGTGTCATACTAATATTAAGAGAGGAAAAATATTTAGAGACATATATTAGAGACATATTAGACCCTTACATATGAAATTGGCGTTTGGTATGGGAAGAACAAAAAGAAATGTGTGATTAAAGTGGCCAGTACGAAAAACAATTTGATATGTAAGGGACTAACATTAATACAGATACAGACAACAATAATATTTTTCTATTTAATGACTATGTAAGAAATTCAATTGAACGATTGGCTTAATTGATTAGACCTTGAAAGATTTCCAAGAGGTGTGTGTTCAAGTCCTGCTATGTTTAAAACTTTTATACTTCTATATGAGGCCGCCAAAGCGCAGGGGCACAAGCATGTGATTGTAAAGATTCCCTATACCTACTCCGCTACGTGCGCGTTACCGCGTAAAGCTAAAAAATATATTTTTTTAATTGACAAAAAATATTTTAAACCTACAGGAGGGCTTATTGAAGAAACATGAATTGCCAAATGATGAAAGAATGAGAAAAAATAGTACAGTTGAGTCCGATTCTGATGATAACATGCCACTTAAAGCAAAATCAAGCAATTCCACACCTGCTGTAGATAAAGAAAAAGAAGCTATAGACATAGCCAGAGAAAAAAATTGGGAAGCAGTTAAACGAAAACACGAGGCAGCCAGCAAAAAGGAGGAAGAAGAAGCTGCTATTGGTAAATTGTTATTTTATGTTTATTTTTATATAATTTAGTATGTTCACAAATTTTTAGGGTTCTGTAAAGATACGAGATGGATGTGGAAAGGCGTATTGCTGCCGGTAACAGGGTTAACGGAGCCTTAGCTGCATTGTTTGGCCGTACATAATGCAGTGTTGGTTCCGACGTTGTTATATGGCAGCGAAATGTGGGTATTACAGAAGAAGAATGAAAGAAAGATGAATGCCGTGGAGATGCGATCTCTTAGCTGATCGAATCCGCAATGAAGAGATACACAGAATGGCAGGTACTAGCGAGGATGTCACAGAGAGAATGAAGAAGAACGTACTCAGCTGGTTTGGGTCGAACGAATGAGTGATGAAAGAATGGCAAAAAAGATGTATGATGGAAAAGTGAACAGTAAGAGAGATAGGGGGAGACCTCGGTTGACCTTCGAAAACACAGTATCAAAGATACTGGAGGAAGGTCACGTAAAAAAACATGAGGATTCCCCGAAGGGCATATATGAAAAGGTTGATGACAGTGGACGAGGCGAAAGAGGTATGTAGAGACCGTAGCGTTTGGCGCTCCGTTCTCTCTGGCTACTCCACTAGGGATAAAGCGTGAAGCTATGTACGAGCTCGTATGTATGTTCCTCTTAAGGAAAAAAGGAACCCTTATAATACCAATTTGTCTGTCAACACCCTTGGAGATATCGAGGTAAAATACTCCTCAAAACCAAACCATATACTCCTTTCCTAGTCCTTTGATTTCATGTCTGAAAATCGTATTTGTACATTTACTTAAAAAAAGATATGGCCGTTTATGTCGCAAAAAACGCGTATTTCGACACTGTAAAGGGAATCAAAATTAATAAAATACTTCCGGTTGTCCTAGAATTATGAAATTTGGCAGCTAGCATCTATTTCGTTATTTGTAGTTAAATGCTAAAAAATAATAACCTTAAAAGGGTAAAATTTGGTATTAAAACCGCTAGTTCGAGTGAGATATCAGAAGGGCTCTCGGTGAACTAAGCTTGAATTTCAGATAAAGCTCGAAACCTCCAATTTGTGTCCGGATTTTTTATTTAATTTCACTAATAACAAAATGACACATTTTTAATATATATTTTTTTAAATATTTATAGTTCGGCCAAAGTTACGAAAAGTAGAGCGCCGTTTGGTCCCCGTTCTAGAAATGCTGTCGGTCGATGAATTGATGGAGACAAATACGTATCAACGGTTTAATAAATTAATTGATTCCGTTTTTGAAACTATCGACGATGATGTTATTATTACGGAAGAAATGGGTAAGCTTATAATAAGATAATGTTCCTTATGATATATTTTAATATTATTTTTTTGTTTAGAAAATTTTAGAATTAAAAAGCTTTCCCGGAACTTTGTAAATTCTGCTGAATACTAAAAGCATCGCCGCGCATTGTCTTGTTTCGAGAGTGAGTGGGAATTGCACCCACAACCTCTCGCTTTTACAATCGCACGTAAGTGCCCCTGCGTCACGACTAAACTGGTAACGTGAAATATGTTTGTTTTAATGTAAAAAAAAATGATAATAATATGTCACTTGGTTGTTGTCTTAATCACTTTGGAAATATGAATAATCAATGAAACTATATTAATTATTTAGTTTAATATTGTAGAGGGTACAGACATTCCTGAAGACTTGTTGCTTCCGCGCTATCAACTCCAGGAGCTTTGTGCGGAGGCGGCCAAGTTAAAAAATCTTGGTGCTATGGAAGCCATTCCAGCTGATAGATTAGTCCGACTATTAAATATATTAGAAAAAAATATACGGGCCGCAGAAAAGATGTCTTTAGTTGGCGATCCAGTAAGTGGCTCATAATAAATTATAAACTTCAGAAATGATCATTAAAATTACAATTAATATTAAATAACCAATTTCAATTTTACAATTTATACAGCTACATAGCTTGGTAGACAGAGAGAATCTAGTATATTTCCGTGTTAAGTGGGAGAACTTAACGCCGTTCTTTGTTTAGAGTAGAGAAATGAAATTAATTTATTAGGAGAAGATGAGTGAACCTAGTGTTAAGACACTCTGTTCCCCACTTTCCGCCGAATTCTAGAGGCAATACGTGGCGGAACTCAACGTCGCACTTAGCCTTGATACCAGAGTGAAGAAATGGACATATAAATTAAAATAAATATTTCATTTCCTCGAGTGGGGATTGAACCCACAATCAGTCTCGTTTACAGTAACACTTTGTTCCCCTGCGACGACTGGCCTCTAATTGTAATATAACAAGCATTATAATATTTTATAGGATGACAGTGAGGAAATGAGGCAAATATGGATGGAGTCGGCTCTAGAACGGGTAATGTGCGCGTCGGACGCGTGCCTCACCGCGCTCTACATCATGACGTCGCCCAGCATGCCCAAGCGCATCTTCCTAGAGGATGTCATCGACAGAATCATCATGTTCATAAAATTCCAACTGAACAACACTATATATTGTGTTTATGATCCCGTCTACAGTATTCAGAGCACTTCGAAAAAGAAAGGTGGGTCGTAAGTTATTATTTTTAAGTAATTAATAGTGAATTAAATATGCTGATATTATGCTGATTACTACAGAACCCATTTCCTATTACAATCTTTAGTTGTAAAAATTTGTTTAAACCTAAAATAATATATTTGAAGAAAAAAATTCATTAAGTAATGAAACATATTTAAATAGTAGATTTAGAGAACTGAATCAGTTTATTTATAACAATTCTGTATATTCATAATTGTACCAAAGATTTAATTTTTGTTAAGTATAAGCATTCTATGAACTAAATACAAACTTGCAACTATTGCATATATTTAAGTACATTTGAAAGGCACAACTAAAAGTATAGTATATTCCATTTTTAAAATATTACACAAAATAAGCATTCCTAAATAAAGCTATTGTGAGAGCATATTTAAGTATTCAGATCAGGCACAAAGTGAATGTACAAGAACACAATTTGAATTCTAAAACTGTTTTATGAAGTTATGCCATTGTAAGAGTTAAAGAAACGATGATTTCTTTTTTAATAGTAAAATATTTAAATCATTATTATTGTCTCCAAGGTTATTCATCAGTATTATGACATTATTTACATATCCTATAATATATGTTGACTAGTGGACCTGGACGCGGCTACGCCTGCTTGAAATATAAGAATATAATTTCTATAGAAATATAATATCAATCCAGATGAAATGATAAAAGTGACTATTATATTTATTTTCATAAGGATGAATATCAAAATGACGCGGTAACGAACGCGGTCGCGTAGCGACGACGGTTGTTATTAACATGGCAGAATAAATTGCATGTCAAATTAGAAAGTATTTTAATTTATTAGTATATATGTGTAATGTAATATTATATAGCCTATAGCACTTCTGAATAATGCAGCTTTCATACAAAACAAAAACAAAGTAAATCGAACCAGTAGATCCAGAGATCTTAGCGTTCAAACAAACAAACTCTTCCGCTTTATTATATTAGTATAGATATACAAATAAGCCTCTCCAAAATGATTTATCTTGTATCCCTTTGCTTCTAATATTATACCAAACTTATATTTTATGATTACATAAGTCCCGTCTAGGCGCAGATGTACGTTTAATACCGGACTTTTATTTATCGTATCACTTAGTACATGCATTCAGATAATTTTCTTGATATATTTTAATATTCAAATGAAGGAAAAAATATTTTGAATGTCCCAACTTTATGCATATATACTTAAATTATTTTTTTAATTAAATTTTTAAAGAATTATTCCACACTTAGAAGCTTAGGATATACCGAAGAAGTATATTTAAATTCTTTGAACTATTCTTTATTATCAATTTTTAACTTTTGCTGACTCATACATAAAAGGTGTAACATTTAAAATAATCAAAATAAATTACCCATCTGCTCACATCTACATACCTACGTTCACACCAATCGCAATTATTGATTTGATTAAAAATGCCTGCTTGTTTTAAAGAGTATTGACTGAGTAGGTGCTGGATGTCCTAAGCCTAATGTGAACTTTACCACTAATATCATAGATACGAAAGAAGTACCAGTGTAAACAACTACATACATAGTATTTTTTTTTACACGCTTACCACAATTATGATGTTATTATTTTTTACTTTTGACTGAATATGACTGGTTAAACTTGAAGCATCTAATAACTTATTAAAAGTCAAAAGAGTGTTCATGTACAGACATTTCCTCTAGGCTTGTTGTCACAAAATTTGGCGAACAGTTTTAATATAACACAAATTTATTTATACAATAAAATTTTCAAGATTCTAAATTTATGACCTGTAAAAACTATGAAGACTCTCTCTTCGCATCTATTGTAAGTAGAAATGAGACGCGATTGGTCCCCCTCTCTTAAATGTAGAACATAAATGAATGAATGGCAATTTAAAATAAAAAGTGTAAAGATAAAAAGATAAAATATAATTTCGGTTTAACTCTGTTTTGGCGCTGTGGGACAGCGTGACTGTAATCTTGTGAGTTTTATTCGCACTCGGGGTTATTTTAAATTATTTATATTTACTCGCTTCGGTAGACGAAGCGCGGCGTTGTATTCCGCTACTGATGTGTTCAGTGGCTAAACTCAACGCCGCGCTTATACAAAATCCTCTCCGACTCTTACTGTTTTTTGAGTCCACTGCTCAAGAGGAGAGGAGGGATAAAAAAGGGTTCCATCAAAAAAAAGGAGCAACAATGTTTCTACTCTGCTTTGCAAAAAATAGCGAAACATTTTATTTCCATAAGTTGATAAATGAATGTATTTGTCAAGTGGACGGGCGCAAGCGACGCGGCGGCGGCGCGGGCCACGCGAGCAAGCGCTGCGGCAGTTCCACGCGCGCCGTGCGCGAGCTGTACACTCATGCGCACGAGAGCGTTACACTGTTGGCCGAGCTGTTCGCGGCGCACCACCTCACCGACACCACGGTGCTGCACGCCTCCACCGTGGGCGTGTCGCCTTTCTTCGTTGAGAACATCAGCGAGTTGCAGCTGTCCGCGCTCAAACTTGTCACTACGGTGGGTGTTTGTTGTAGGTGGATATTCTATTATATGTAATTATATATTGTTTGTGAATTTGTGAATTCGAAAATAAACTTGTCAAAGTATATAGTATATTCTTCGTCGAGAACATCAGTGCTGCAAACTGCAACTAACTTGTTTTTTTTGTTTAGGTGTATATATTATATATCTATGATTATTGATTCTCCTTTTGAGTATTTTTTTATTTAATCGCCAATTTGTGATTTAGAAAAAAATTAAAAATTAAAGTTTTTGTTTCAGATTTTTACAAAATATGAACAACATCGAAGGCTTTTACTAGAAGATATTTTAGCATCAATAGCTAGGATCCCTAGTTCCAAACACAACTTACGCTCATTTCAGTTAAGCTCGGACCAACATATTCAAATGCTGACAGCACTTGTACTGCAATTAGTACAGTGTGTTGTCACACTACCTGAAACTTTATGTAAATCGCAAGATAAGGATAAAGAGAAAGAACAGGTTGAATCTGATAGCAAAAAGGTGAATTATAGAACAAGATAAATATAAAAATAACGACAAACTAATTTATAACACCAGTAACTCATACAGTACTAAAATTGTATTAATTTACTACTACGTGGGCCCCCCGTCTACTAAATATATCGTGTACTTCGAAAAAGACGAAACACTTTTATATAGGTATGTTTTTTGCAATGCAATGTTTGGTACTAACTAACATATTTTTTCAGCACATAGATAAAGATCTTACCATAATATCCAAATATGAAGCAGCGATAAGTGTGGGTGGAACGTTTCTAACATCATTTCTGAACAAGTGTCGGAGTAGATCTGAAGAGGTCGACTTTAGACCCCTGTTTGAGAACTTTGTACATGACCTGCTTACTACAGTCAACAAACCAGAGTGGCCTGCCACTGAGCTACTGTTGAGTTTACTTGGAACAATGTTGGTAAGAATTTTTTTTTATTGCTATAATAATGTTTAATCATAAATTATAATTAACTACAGCTGAATATAAGAACATTTACGTCTATTATAAGTAATAAACTAAATGTATTATTCCTTAATTTTATTCCTTTTTATTAAGCAAAATATTCACACCAGAATCTAATTAAATAATATTTGGTACACCTTTGCAAAACAGTACACAATTTTTTTTTGCAATGTCTTCATTTGCATAAAAAATGTGTAAATTAATGTGATATGACGTATTTTTGCATTTTAGGGTAGGCAGAGAGAACTTAGTGGTAAGACGGGATGTCTTTGTATTGTAGGTGAAAATATAAATTTAAATAAATATTTCATTTTCTCGAGTGGGGATCGAATACACGACCAGTCGATTTTACAGTCACATTTTGTGCCCCTGCGCCACGACTGGCGTCAAAATATATATAATATCCGAACTGCTGTGATTACCTTCTATAACTAGCGAACTAATATGATGAAATACAACATACTACGTAGTGAAGGACCTCACAAATGTTTGCTATGACAATAACATGCGAGATGTCTAAAAATTATGCAATCAACACAAGAATCATACACAGGTGAAATACATGTCGGACAAGACAATGGAGATGTCGGTGCGCGTGGCATCGCTCGAGTACCTGGGGCTGGTAGCGTCGCGGCTGCGGCGGGACAGCGTCACGTCGCGAGCTAAGCTCGCCACCATGGACGCCGTGGTGCGCGACATCCGCGCCGAGGAGGAGAAGGACGGATGTCAGCAACAGGTAAATATACATGTCGGACAAGACAAAGGAGATGTCGGTGCGCGTGGCGTCACTCGAGTACTTGGGGCTGGTGGCGTCACTCGAATACCTGGGGCTGGTGGGGTCGATGAAGATGATGATTTTTTTACCATTGAATTTTTACTATAGTAAAACTAGTACATTATTATAAAAATAGAAAGTAATAAGCATATAGCATGAATGTACTTAAAGGTACCGTATTATATATAAAAGAAATGGAAATTACCTATATAGAGTTTATTTTTTAATAATACTTAGCTGAAACATTTACATATTTTCCTAAATACTTGAAAACATCAATATTTCTTTTCTGTTATTTTTGCAACTGTCAAATGTTTTAGTGTTATTGTTTTTTTTTTAAACTAATCAGATTCTTCAGACATTTGGTCCATATTAATATCCTTTTTTCAATATTATTATCACATACTCCAAAACTAAGGCTAAGTGATGCCTAAACGAGTTTCTTCTTTAAATTAGTAACAATTCTTAATGTTATATGCAATTGTTTTACATGATTATACATAATATTTTTGTCAGCACCATTTTAAATGAAACCCTAATTTTAACTACTTTATAAAAGCCTAATACAATATATTTTTCTTTTCTAAAAATGAGATGAGTTTTTGTTCAAACAAAATAAATAATAAAATTATCGTTGTTAAATAAAACGCCAACGGACGGTGCACGCACACATAAACATATCAAAGGGACATTGCCGCACACGTCTCATTCCAAAATCGAGTCGTAGGTATTGGCGATAAAGTTCAATGTTGTCTAACCATTAGTAGTATTTTGTTCAGTAAGTGTTTACCTTATTGGTATTACGTAACTCCATCACACGAAATACCGGTATGGATAAACATCGTGAAATGAAAGAAAAATCTTACATCTAAACTGTTGAAGTATTTTGATTAATTTCTTTAGGTATCGCTTTGAAATATTTTACCCCATATGCTGTTCCCTTAAAAGGAACGCTGACGCTTCCATCCCTTATATATACACATTTATATATATTTTTAGTATTATTAAATTATCATTATATTTGTTTGCAGTCGCTTACGTCAGGGTTAGATGAAGATGAGGAAAGGACAGAATTTCTTCAAAGAGTTTTACTCGACTATTTAGCCATCAACGGACAGAAAGATCAAGCATGGAATTGTGCTAGACATTTCTACATTACGCAATGGTATCGGGATATGGTGGTACAACCGAAGAATTCTTCACCAACAAAGAGGCCGAAGCATAAATCTAAGAAAAAGCACAAAGAAGAAAGCAGCGAGGAAGAATCCGACGCTGATGATGATAGCGACAGTGGCATTAAAGAATCGAAGAAGCAAATATCCAGCGCAATCATGTCTGCTGAAAAGTTCAAAACAATAGAACGACGGAAGGGTTTTTTTCTTGAAAAAATCAGACCATTCCGGTACCAGGGTGGAACACAAGTACAAGTGATGCAGTCCTACATAGACTATAGTGGGGCGGAGTTAATATCACAGTATTTAGCGTCTAAGAGATCGTTTTCTCAGAGCTTCGATAGGTATCTAAGGAAAATTTTAGTTATTTTATGTGAAAATACGATAGCGATACGTACTAAAGCAATGAAATGTTTGACAATGATCGTGGAGGCGGACCCCGCGGTCCTGGCGCGGCCCGACATGCAGATAGGCGTCAACCGCTCTTTCCTGGACCAGTCCACGGCCGTGCGTGAGGCCGCCGTCGACCTCGTCGGCAAGTTCGTGCTCAGCCGCCCCGATCTCATTGATAAGTATTATGGAATGCTCTCCAATAGGATATTGGTAAGTCTATCATTGATTCCTCTACTTTTTTGTATATTTAATACATTTTCTAAGCCATTCTTATTTTATTCTAGGATACTGGTGTTTCGGTTAGAAAACGTGTGATAAAAATTCTAAAGGATATTTGTATAGAATGTCCCGAATTCCCCAAAATTCCTGAAATTTGTGTAAAAATGATAAGAAGAGTGAATGATGAAGAGGGTATTAGGAAATTAGTAATGGAGGTATTTCAAAATATGTGGTTCAGCCCTTGTCCCAACTCCGCCAGACACGGCACACTGGACATTACGGCGGCGACGGCGGATCCTCTTACAAGGAAAGTCCTCAATATCACAGATGTTGTTGTATCGTCTAGAGATATGGGCCTCGAATGGTTCCAACAGTTGTTGATGAGTGTAAGCCACTAATTCTGTATATTACCTTTTCTTTACATATAAACATCTATATTTATTTTTGACTAATATTTTATTTCATTTTCAGTTATTTAAACCAAAAGAAGATAAAGATGATTCTACTAAAATTATATATCAACCACCCAAATCTTTACTGGTAGCTTGCCAACAAATCGTAGACTGCCTTATTGAACATTTATTACAGTTGGAAGAAACCAATACAGATGGTATATATATTATTTATATATATAATAAAATTACATGCTGTCTGTACGTACATGCTAATGCATATTTGATACACTATTTCTGCGGTCGTTTATCAATGTAATAGAAGTCATGACAATGATTTTAAAAACTTTCGGCTGATTATTGGTTGTGCATCTCAGCTAATCTCAGAAATGGCTAAACTTCCCGTAACATTTAGTGTATTTGAATCAATTAAAAAATTAAAAAATATATGTCAATATAAAGTATTGTGTTCGACTAGTTCTAATTTTCATAATATGGGTACTGTCTTTGAAATGATAATGTTATTAGATCCTGGAAATAATTGAGATGAGAAAATAAATAATTATGTAATTCCTGCGATAATTATGTATTTCCCAGAACGGGTCAGTAGTATAGTATATGATTCTGCAATTTATAAGTTAATAAAAAATAATATTTTATTTTAGGGACTGGGTCATCACAGCGAATTTTAGCGTGCCTATCTACTTTACATTTATTTGCAAAAATTCGCCCACAGTTATTAGTAAATCACGCCTTAACGCTACAACCTTATTTAAGTTTGAAATGTCAGGTAAGAATAGTTAAGTTTATTACAACATATTTTCCTTATTTTACATATTGTATAATGTAAAATGGCTTAAAATGGCTATTGTCAACCGACTCCATTCTTTCCTACCTACTGTTTATTCCTTACTAGTAATGTAATTGTAAATGTTTCAATTTTAAAAATTTCAATGTGATACATTCATACTAATAATACTGTGCGTTTGGTGAAACATTGTACTTTGTGAGAAGAAACTACTTTCGATAAATAAAACTTATGAAAAACATTTTTCATTTAGCTTTAAACTGTATCCCGCATATTAGCAAGGTAGGCAGAAGGAACCATATAATTACTATAGATACCAGACCATATAGATACTATACATGTTAAGAGACTCTGTTCCCCACTTCCAACAACGGAATATATAATGGAATACAACGCTGCGCTTTGTCTTGTAACGTGAGCGAACGAATAAAAATAACTTATTCCCCCCCAGTAGGAGTCAAACCCACAATCGCCACATTTACAAGGCTAAGACGGCTTCAACGTTCATGAAATTTATAGTACTCTTATATTATACAGAATCAATACGAACAACAAATAATGTCAACTGTGGCGTCTACCCTCGAGTTGGTAGTGCCCTTAATGGAACACCCCAGCGAGGTATTCCTGGCTCAGCTTGAAGAGGACGCAGTAAAGCTGATTCTGCAGCGCGGACAGCTCGTCATAGCTGCCTGCATCGCCCTCCTCGCCTCCATTGTAAACAGCCTTACGCACAATTACAAGCTTATTAGAGATGTCTTTAATAAGTATCATGGTTAGTTTCTTTTTGTGCATGTAAAACTCTTTTATGACCATCTGAGTGATTGATTTACAACGCATAAATGAAGGGATGTTATCGATATTCCAAGAGCCTGTTTATAGATCGTCACAGCCGCCAGCATCGTCCATCTCCCATCTATTGTGAACACACAAGTTATTTAGTGCGCAAAGTTGCGGGCTATAATTCGTTTTCTATATAATATATAAAAGTCTGACTTCAGACAAATGGTGACGGAAAGTTTTAGTGCTCAGAATTCAATGTCATGAAGTATGAGAAAAGATAAGTGAAGTATAAAGCGTGTCATAATAATCTATAACAATTTAAAAATCCCCCTACGCAATAATTCAATTTTATGCCAAAACTGTCTTACATCATTTTTTATCCATCATTATGGAAAGATGGTGATGGTCTTGCTTGCACTATCTGCCAAACTGATTTTTACCAAACATTGCTAAAAACTATCGCAAGGAAACTGATTTGCGAATGAAAATAACCACATCGAAATTGATCCATCCATTTGAGAGCTACGATGCCACAGATTTTTGCCACAGACATCCACACACACATGCACCGACACTTAAGCGCACATACACAAACACATGCACCTGCACATAAATACACACACAAGATAGACATAGATGTCAAACTTAAAACACCCCTCCGTTTGCATCGGGGTTTATAAATTGCATTTGGTATGAATATACTTGAAAAGTTTATTAATGGTTAAATATATAATAGGCGAGCTATTAATAGAGGGATTGTCTATTGATGGTATGTCTAATTTAACGATTACCAATTATTAACTTTTAATTATTTAAGTTTAGTTATAATCAAATTATTCTGGAATTGATTTATTGTAGAATTAAATTTGATAGTTTAGTAACATTTATATAAAACATAATTAAGCATTTTGTCAAGAATAGAATATTAGTAATTTTCATATGAAAAATATGACAACAAGAAAGACTTCCGTTCTTGATAATTTTTTTTAGCATTGAATATTCGTGATTAAATTAAAAACTTTTTGTGTTTTAATAGAAATAGAATAGACTAAATCCTAACGGAAAGACAATAGTTGTGTGAATTAACCTTATATGGTTCTTTGTGTCAGGAGTGCTCCTCCAGTGGAAGCAGAGCTGGCAGCGCAACCCGAGATGACGCGTGCGCTCCACACGCCGCCCTCACTTCCGCAGAGCGTTGTTCATAGTCGGCCTGCTCTTGAGATACTTTGATTTCACGGACAGCATCGTCATTGATGGTTTAGCGGTATGTATTAGGCTCTTCATACTTTCCACTATTGCTATGATTGATTGATGATGCTTATAGTTTGCTTATAAATTTTATAAGCAAACTGTTCACATTCTTATCGTATTTAATTCACACTGTCTTTCCTTTTCAGATTGATATTAAAGAACAAGTCTATGCCACATTAATGTACTTTGTGGCTTTAGAGGATGAAGACTTTGTATCGCACACATTGAAAGCTTTAGGTTCTGTTTGCGTGAGACATTACGAGTTCATGTTACGGCCAGAGCTGAAGGAGTTCTACCATCAGCTGCTGACGTCAGAGTTAGCGCCTGTTGAGATGAAGGCTGATGTGCTTAGAAATATTGAGATGT
>HE669331.1:0-20128 GCA_000313835.2 Heliconius melpomene melpomene | reverse complement strand
CGCCTCCATTGTAAACAGCCTTACGCACAATTACAAGCTTATTAGAGATGTCTTTAATAAGTATCATGGTTAGTTTCTTTTTGTGCATGTAAAACTTTTTTATGACCATCTGAGTGATTGATTTACAACGCATAAATGAAGGGATGTTATCGATATTCCAAGAGCCTGTTTATAGATCGTCACAGCCGCCAGCATCGTCCATCTCCCATCTATTGTGAACACACAAGTTATTTAGTGCGCAAAGTTGCGGGCTATAATCGTTTTCTATCTAATATATAAAAGTCTGACTTCAGACAAATGGTGATGGAAAGTTTTAGTGCTCAGAATTCAATGTCATGAAGTATGAGAAAAGATAAGTGAAGTATAACGCGTGTCATAATAATCTATATATATAAAAGGACTTGTCCTCACTGACTGAGGTAAGACGCGCGCACAGCCGTAACCGCTGATCTTAGAAACGTGAAATTTGAACATATGTTTACTTTCGTAATCTGGACATCCACTAAGAAGGGATTTTGAAAAATTTGAACCCTAAAGGGGAGAAATAGGGGTTGAAAGTTTGTATGGAAAAAAATTTAAATCGGCACCGATTTTTATAAAATTTGAAATTTACATTTTTAAAAGCATTTAATTGAATACGTGTTTCATCGTTTTCTAGAATTCTCTCCCTAAGGGTGCAAATAAGGGGTAGAAAGTTTGTATGGAAAAATCTTTAAAACGCCACCGATTATTATAAAATTTGAAATTTAGACTCTTAAAAATATTTAATTGAACATTTGTTTCATGGTTTTTTAGAATTCACCCCCTAAATACGCAAGCGAAGCTGCGCGCGTCCGCTAGTCTATAATAATTTAAAAATCCCCCTACACAATAATTCAATTTTATGCCAAAACTGTCTTACATCATTTTTTATCCATCATTATGGAAAGATGGTGATGGTCTTGCTTGCACTATCTGCCCAACTGATTTTTACCAAACATTGCTTAAAACTATCGCAAAGAAACTGATTTGCGAATGAAAATAACCACATCGAAATTGATCCATCCATTTGAGAGCTACGATGCCACAGACATCCACACACACATGCACCGACACTTAAGCGCATATACACAAACACATGCACCTGCACATAAATACACACACAAGATAGACATAGATGTCAAACTTAAAACACCCCTCCGTTTGCATCAGGGTTTATAAATTGCATTTGGTATGAATATACTTGAAAAGTTTATTAATGGTTAAATATATAATAGGCGAGCTATTAATAGAGTGATTGTCTATTGATGGTATGTCTAATTTAACGATTACCAATTATTAACTTTGAATTATTTAAGTTTAGTTATAATCAAATTATTCTGGGATTGATTTATTGTAGAATTAAATTTGATAGTTTAGTAACACTTATATAAAACATAATTAAGCATTTTGTCAAGAATAGAAGTAGTTATTAGTAATTTTCATATGAAAAATATGACAACAAGAAAGACTTCCGTTCTTGATAATTTTTTTTAGCATTGAATATTCGTGATTAAATTAAAAACTTTTTTGTGTTTTTAATAGAAATAGAATAGACTAAATCCTAACGGAAAGACAATAGTTGTGTGAATTAACCTTATATGGTTTCTTTGTGTCAGGAGTGCTCCTCCAGTGGAAGCAGAGCTGGCAGCGCAACCCCGAGATGACGCGTGCGCTCCACACGCGCCCTCACTTCCGCAGAGCGTTGTTCATAGTCGGCCTGCTCTTGAGATACTTTGATTTCACGGACAGCATCGTCATTGATGGTTTAGCGGTATGTATTAGGCTCTTCATACTTTCCACTATTGCTATGATTGATTGATGATGCTTATAGATTGCTTAAAAATAACACATCATTCTTTTCTTGTATGATTCTTTTCTATTGTGTGCAATAAATAAATTTTATAAGCAAACTGTTCACATTCTTATCGTATTTAAGTCACACTGTCTTTTCCTTTTCAGATTGATATTAAAGAACAAGTCTATGCCACATTAATGTACTTTGTGGCTTTAGAGGATGAAGACTTTGTATCGCACACATTGAAAGCTTTAGGTTCTGTTTGCGTGAGACATTACGAGTTCATGTTACGGCCAGAGCTGAAGGAGTTCTACCATCAGCTGCTGACGTCAGAGTTAGCGCCTGTTGAGATGAAGGCTGATGTGCTTAGAAATATTGAGATGTACTTACAGGAAGAGGAACAAAGAATGATTAGACAAGATAAGGAATGTCAGTATTTTATCCATTTATATTTCTAATTTGTAGAAGTTTGAATGAAAAAAACAACACTTGTTCTTCGATAGATAATCCAGGACAAGTGGTATTTTGTTTAATTTCCTTTTATATTTTTTTAAAAATATTGAAAATACAATATTTAAAAAACAGGGTCAAAGAGGTCCAAACACGAGAATCTAAAAGAGATGGGTGACGTGTCCTCTGGTATGGCGTCCACCGTCATCCAGTTGTACCTGAAGGAAATCCTTGGCGCATTTTTGCATGTCAGCACTGTAGTACGTTCCAGTGCTATGAAAGTAGTGCAACTTGTTCTGGCCCAAGGTCTAGTGCACCCAGTGCAGGTAACTAGAAATATTAAATACCAATATATCAACTTCTTTTCGGTTCTTTCTCTCTATTCCGCATATAGCAGAGTATGCAGAAGGATAGGCAAGATGCTCAGTTCTCTGCTTTCCACGTCTTCCAGACATTAAGTGTTAGGTGGCGAAACTTTACCAGTTACACTTTGCCGTTGATGCGTTTCGTTAAACTTACAAAATATACTAAATATCAGATGAATGGCTGGAGTCTTGATAATAAGCATGTTTGTCTACCTTGCTATGTGTGATAAAGCATGAACCTTGTTGCACATTTTTGAAAAAAGGTTTCAACTCTATTAGTAATTACGAATCGATAAATGAATCAATTAAGTTTATTTTACTTAATAGATACAGGCCGTCGTGGTGCGAGGACAGCATCTCTGGTGCGTCTAATATTTAGTAAAGAAAAAAAATATCAGTCTAGAAAAGGCGAATATATTAAGTCAATTAAAGCTCGGACATCATTTATTTTAAAAAAGATACAACTTTTCATTTCATCGTTTTTTTAACTGACTTCTGTAAGAAAAGGAGGATATCAATTTAACTGTTTTTTTTTTCTAGATTGTCCCATATTTAATATCTATGAGCACTGATATAGAAGTAACAGTAAGTCATACGGCTGATAAACATCTCCAAGAAATTGATAAGAAATATCCAGGGTTTATCCATATGAAGGCGCAACTTGGCATAAAGTTATCGTACCAATTACAAAAAATATTACAACGTAGTAGAAAGGGCGTTATAAGAGGATTTAGGTAAGTTTGCATTAATTCCTACATGAATTGAAATTTCAATACTCTACCAATTTTTATAAATCGTATATGAGACCGGCAATCTGTATAACTTCGGTATTCTATACAATACCTCGGCAACGTATACGATAACTGGGGCGCCCAGGCAATGTATGAAATAATATTAATATTATTGTATTACGCACTTTGCTTAGGTCATTACCTAGGTAATAATAATCCACCGGCACTGTCAAGTAAATATATCTTGGTCTATATTGCAATTTTCGAGCTACAGATTTAATGGCTTTTAAGTGCAAATTAGTTTAAACACTTTGAATCTTAAAAATAACTATCCTAACCTGCACTTATAATTACCAATAAAAATGTATATAAAATGCAAGCAAGTCAACAAGTCGCAGTTTCATGCAAGGAAGTCGCAATTGCCTGCCCGCATGTCCCGTCCTTGCTCTCGTCTAATATATTACCGACTGCGCATTCCGTATTTTATAGAATACCTAGGCAAAGTATAAAATAAATAATATTTCATACATGACCTACACCTTTTAGGTATTTTATATTCTACACATTGCCAAAGTATTATATGGAATACTGAATTAAACAGATTACGGGTACCCTATATATAATTCAGTTATAGACAAACAAATTGTAGCAATCAATAATGACATCTTTTGTTTGTACTATTATTACACATTTTAAATGACGCTACTTTAATCAGATTAATCGCGGACATTTTTGTGTTCAGAAAAAATATTTAAAAAACTTTATGTATCGAGCACTCTACATTTACATCCGTGATGATACTTTAAAGGATGTGACAATTTTTATGTAAAAGACACAATTTATGTAAAACTTTTATTATAAAAATTCCAATTAGAAGAGAGATATAATAAAAAATAATAGTTTAAAAGGCACTGAATAATATTTAAAAGAGATTAATTTTAATGTCACACTACACTATGTAAATACTTATTAAATTTAAGTTTTTTGTAGATACGTGTACTAATAATATTTTAATGTTTTAGGAAAAAAGATCAAGATGACTTGCCATCCGCGTTAAATGGTTTTTTATATTCACTACTGCGTAACACGCGGCCTCAACGACGAGCGTTAGTTTTGTCACTACTGAAGCAATTTGATGATGTTTCTGTAAGTGTAATGAAACTGCTATTTTAATATTACCTATTTTTTATAATTTTCCTTACTTCTATATCTATTTATTTTGCAGACCGCTCCATTGGATCAAATGTTGTACCTGGCTGATAATTTAAGCTATTTTCCATATCAAGTTCAAGATGAACCACTTTTTATAATACACCATATTGATATTATTATTTCTACTTCGGGATCTAATTTATTACAGCTTTTTCGTGAGGTAAATATAATATAAGCGAGTAACCATTTTAATATTTAACAATTGCTATTGTTCATGTTCTTGCCCGCGTGGGTGTCTTTTTACATTAAAATGTCATTGTTTGTCTTATTACCAGAACGGGGCGATGAAAATAATTAATTCCCTCTACTGAAAATCGAACACACAAATAGCACACACCGCGTGCCTGTCATTTGTTTATTTATTGTATTATTTTTTCAGGGCTTAATAAAAACTGGTAGCGAAGAAAAGGAGCCGCTAGACGAGGAGGAAGATGAGGAGGAGGCGGAGGCGCTAGTGGCGCGCCTGCCGCCGCTCACGCGCGCCCTCCGCGACGCCATGCGGCAGGC
The DNA here is from genome assembly GCA_000313835.2 of Heliconius melpomene melpomene. Classification (NCBI taxonomy): domain Eukaryota; kingdom Metazoa; phylum Arthropoda; class Insecta; order Lepidoptera; family Nymphalidae; genus Heliconius; species Heliconius melpomene. Next base: position 15,047 of record HE669331.1, on the reverse strand, counting down.
GCGCGGCTGTCTGCTCCTGCTGGTATTGAAGCAGCACCTTAAACAGCTATATGGATTTACTGACGCGTTAGTTGTATTTTTATTTATATATTTTTTCCAGCTTTACACTGTATCCTATGTGAGTAGGCAGAGGGAGCCTAATGCGGTTATTTTGTGGTCGAACACACCGCCGTGCTTTGCCTAATTAATTATAAAATAATTAATTTCCCCAAGCGGGAATCGAATCCACAACCATCGCGCTTAGACTTATACACTTGTATCTTTGAGCCACGACAAATATAACATATTTTTTCTTGGAACTGTTCATAGATAGACTTAAAACACTTTGTTTCCCGCTTTTGGCCCCAAATTCCGAAGATTGTGTAAATAGGTGGAACTCAACATCGTACTTTCTTACTAGAGCGGAGAAATAAAAATTATTCAAATTGTTCCTCAAGTAGGAATTGAGCCCACAACCATCATATTTACAGTGACGTTGATTGTTGATAAACGATTTATTGGCGAATTATTAAAAAAACGTGGCGGGATTTCAACCCCGGCTTGGGCGCTTTAAAAAATTTTTAAAAGAATATATTGGATACCTTTAATGTATATTCTGGCCATCGTAGCCTAGTGACACAGGGATGCGACTGTAACGCGACGGTTGTGGATGCGATCCCCACTCGAGGAAATGAAATAGTTACCTAAATTTATATTTACATTTCTTTGCTCTGGTGTCGAGGCAAAGCGCGGCGTAAAGTTCCGCCATTCAACGCGCAATGCCTCCAAAATTCGGCGGAAAGTGGGGACCGGACTGTCTTAACACTAGGTTTCATTAATTTTGACGATGTGTAGATTAAAGATCAGAATGAAAGTTTGGACGATTAGATTCAAGATTCCGCTATGTTTAAATAAAAAACGTATAAAACGTTTCTACGAATATCAATATGTAATGTAATGTTTTGATCATATATTACAGAAAAATCAACCAATATTCTCCGTCGGAGAACGTGAAGGTGTACGAGAAGGCGGTGTCGCGGCGGCACGCGCCGCAGTTCGAGCCCAAGGCCACCATCGCGCAGCTGCACAACTCCGACGATGAGCACGAGCTCGACGAGCGCGGCCGGCGGCGCCTCGTGGACGATTACCTCGAGGTACCTTACTAGACCCTTCTAGAAACGTAACATATTTTACTTTTTTAATAGTTTATGTTGTATTGTATGTATTTTAGAGTAATATCGCGCTTTTCCAGAGCGAGAAAATGAAAATAATTCATTTCCCCGAGTTGTAACTGCGGAACTGCGAGCTACGGAACGACGGTGTCTAATATATCTTTTTTATAATAAAATACTCTGTTTCTAGTTTAAACAACTTATGCTGAAATTTGATCCTGAAGAGGAGGAAGAAGAGGAAACCACCCCATCAGGGGCTGCGAATGCGAACGTGAGCACAGGCGCCAGTGCCGGCGCGTCCGGTAGCGCGGCGGTGGGGGGCGCGGGGGGCCCGGCCGGCGCCACCTAACGCCGCCGCGGGGCCTGTGCACCCTAGAGTGTCAGTGACCGCCAAGTGACCGCTGAGTGATCGCCAAGTGACCGCCATGTGACTGCCAAGTGACCGCGAAGTGACCGCTCGGACCGACTTATCCCATCAGTTCATTTAATTTATTATGCGGCCTTGTCCGGGCCCGGTACCGACGGCGGCCTCCAATTTCTTTATATAACTTATATTTGAGAAACCCGATTTTGTTTTATATTAAAAAAGTCTTGTGTGTAGATAATTTTTATGAAGAATATAAAGTATATGTGCCGACAGCGACTAAGATATTTCGATAGTATTTTCTTTTTTTTCTCACATCAATTTGCCTAGAACGTTCGCGCGTACGGTAGCGATGGAGCGACGAAAGGAAAGTTATAATAGGTCAATTTCTTGTTGTGTAAAGTCTGTCACGATTGCGTGAAATAAATTGCATAATTTTTATACGTATCGGCGACTATGTAATATAGAATAAAAGGTATATGTTGATTTGGAGGGTACTGCAATAAAACTGCATTTCAAATAATAATAAGAACGATAGATTTTTATATTTTATTTTGTATTTATATCCCGTTTATATTTTTTGGTTCGTTTATATTAGTCGAGGTGAGTTAATAAACCTCGGAATTTTATATATACAGTCTATTTTTGAAATCCATATTCTTAATTTCTATTTATTTTTATTGTTTCAACTTGTAACAATATATGCATTATAATTAATTTATTAGAAAACGCTTGTACATAAATAAATACTTAAAAAACTATTAATATCATATAAAATTAGCAAATTATTGAAATATGTTTTATTAAAAAACAAAGTACAAAATAATTATTCTTAGTATTATTATATCGATTAATACGATTATTATAATTAATGACGCAATAAGCATAAAACTAGAAAGGTATTATTTTCATTTTAAGATAATCAGGTCCATTTAGACCACTAAAAACATTTTGTAAGTTTTTGTTAGTGAAGTTATATTTACAGTAAATATAACTAAATCTATTCAAACATTTTCGATTGTCTTTCTTCTGAAATAGCAAATTTGTTACAAAGAAAAAATATAAGGGTCTCTGAGGTGGGTTTCACTTTTCCTTCAGCTATTAGCCTTTTCAAGTTGCGTATGCGCTGCTTATGCGGATACTCCTTGTTGTGACGTTGGACATCCTGAAAAAGATAATTAATTATGTTAATTTCGTTTTTTCATTAGTTATTTTTAAAAATAATTACAACATAGAAGTAATAATTTTCCTGACCTCTTAGGTCAAGTTTTATGATATGAAAATATTGCAGCTATTACCATTCGATCTGGATGTAAATTTAAGCAACTGAGACATAAAGTGAGTCAAAATAGCGTTACAAAATTTTCTTGGTAGATAGGTCAAGCTAATAAAAGCGTGTTGATTTATATTTATTTTTTAAAATATATTGTACAAAGCCAATGCACCTGTTCCTGTTCTTTTGATTGTTCAATAGGCGCGGGCACGGCGCTGTCCCACATAACGGGGTGCCAAACACGGCGGCTCGCCTTCTCCGGCGGCGCGGCGGGCTGCGGCGGCCGCAGCGGCAGCGAACGCACGTCCACGTACTCCTCTTCATACTCGACTTCCTTATTCATATTGACGCTATACGAAGAGAAATAGTCCCATATTAGATAGATTAATAGTCGCTTATATTATATAGTGTGTTATTTAGTGTTATTTACTGTTATTTTTGTATTTATTTGTAAATTACTATGAACAATATGATCTTTTTGTTTCGTTTTTTATAGGTCCCGAACATAGCAGGGTACGCAGAGGGAATCTGGGAGCCTAGTGTTAAGACACCGTTCTCCACTGTCCTCCGGATTCTTGCTGCATTGAGTGTTGAGTGACGGAACTCAACGCCACGCTTTGCCTCATTACCAGACCGAGGAAATGAAAATATTAAAACATTTAATTTCTTCGAGTGGAAATCGAACCTACAACTTGTCACGTTTGAACTCTCACGCTTGTGCCCGTGTCACGACTGGACTCATTTTCTTTATAAATGATATAATAAAAAAGAACATCATACTAGAGACATTGATTTTGTATATGAAAAATAACTGAGTTACTTTAAATAAATAGGTAATTTAAAGGAGACCAACTTTTAGACATAAATAAGCTGACTCGTACAAGAGTTTTATCCAGATTCTGGGAAATAAATTATTTGCCTGGCAGAAATTGAGTAGTCGCTCATAGGGCTCATTTAAAATGGGAACTTTCATTCTCACAGACATAACTTTCAATTTTAAATCAAATCTGCTTCACGCTGTATCCCGCACACAGCTAGATAGACAGAGGGAACCTAGTGTTAAGACACTCCGTTCCACACTTTCTACCGAATACTTTTAGAAGTACTATACGGATAAGAGTACGCATCTACATCGATATGTTGCTCGTATAAAATTTACTTGACGCTTATTTATTTATTTGTTTAACTGAGGAAGTCAAGGGTTCCCTGGAAGCGATCATCTGTGGTGTGGTCGCCTCTACACCATTTTTCATTTGTTTTAACTTGTATCTGTTTTACGAGGTCTGATCAAAAAATAACTGTTATTTTCAAATTTCGTGAGTTACTTATGCTCGATTTTCGCATTTTTATATATTATGTTGGCAATATCAGCCATTTCGAATTGTCAGTTGGTTTTTAACAGATAAAGTTACTCGAGTTTTGATGTGCTCGTCGATTTATTACTATTTGAAAAAATAGATCAAAGAGACTGAGACTCCATTTCAAATTGCTCGGCGGAATTACGCCGAGCTTTGTCTCGTTATCCGAATGGGACAATAAAAATAATCTATTCCCCCAAGTGGGAATCGAACCCACAACCGTCTCGTATACAGTGTGCCGCTGTGCCACAACGACCTCCATATAGAGGACTTTACACAAGTTCAATGTCATTAAGTAATATGAATGAACGATTAAAACAACAGAACAAAATGTTATTATTAAATACTACACTTTAAGAGTGAGAACATCAAGTGTTTTAATCTAAATATGATACACACATATTTTAGCCAACATGATATACTAATTTCTCTTATTTAATTAAGGAAAGGAATAATTTCTCAATAACGAGATAATATGATGTAGCCTAATAATATCTACTTAACTTATAGTTAGGCTAAGGGGATTCCAAAAGACTAGCTTGAAATACATCTAAGTATTTTTACTTCACGCTTTTCAGTAAGTATATTATCTATGGTAGGTCAAGAGAACCTAGTGTCGAGATACTCCATTATCCAGGCTCCTCACAAATTTGAAACATGCGTTGAGCAGCTGGTGCTGTTAAATGTTTCGTATTATCAGATCAGAAGAATAAAAATAAATGAGATATGTTGCCCGCAAAACAAAACCAAAACCATCTTGCTTTTAGCCAGCCATTGTCCGGTGGCGGCAGGGCAGACGCTGCGGTAGCTTTTTAGTTCTTTTCGATTTCTCATTATTTTTTTTGTCTTATGTTATCTACAAATGTAAACCTATTATGAAGCTATACAAAAAGAACAATCCTTGTGATTTGAGTAAATTTAAAACACCGATAATATCCGCTACTACTTAAAGAAATAAGTTTCAAAGTCCCCACCATTAAAAATAACAATGCCATTATATCGAGATAATATTAGAAACAGATACAATATTATATGTTAGACATAAATTACTGTGGAAGGTCAACGTATCGAGGCTTTAGCGAATTCGCCGTTGTTAAACCAAAATAAACATCAGAATCTGCTTCATACGAAACAACGACGCAATAGATATTTTTTATTGAACAACCCGCTTGGCACAATGACAAGATTTATTTTATTGAGATCAAAATTTCTGTAAATTTAACGTCAATCAAAAACATTATTGTATTAAGTTCTTTGTTTGATTTATTATAAGAATAACTAAAAAAAAACAAAAACCTAATTATCTACATGAGAAAAACACATATAATATTTTTTTACAACAATATTTAAATACTTTATTAAAATAACATTTTTATGAAATTTACGTTAAATTATTTGTGATATATTATTTTATAACTAAATATAAAATATACATTATAATTTATAACACAATACAAAAATTTACTTCATTTAAAAAATTATTTACTCCCTAAAAAGCTTCATTAAAATAATGATAAATACACATTAAAAAATCATTAAAGCACTTACAATAGAGAAATTCCTTCACAAACTTTGCGTTGTACACAACTAAACAGTATTCGTGCGCCGAGACGTTGTATTACAGTCCGTTAATCTCGAGCAATCTTTATTTATAATCACAGAATACTGAACTGAGGCGCATCAAGAATGAAACTGAAATTAATTACTTTCTCTCGTCTCTAAGGCCATATGATTCTCAAACATTTCTATGACGTATTTTGGACTACTATCAGTAAAAAAGACATTAAGTACAGTATCGACATCTAGGACGCTGACCGAAATTCATGCCAACAATTTAGAATCAATTTCGTTGGCCTGTTTTCTATAAACAAATAGTATGGTTCCATATTGTTCTGGATTTAATAAAAAAATTATATATATATTTTCAATTTTACAATATATTAAGAATTCATCTCTCATGTTATTAAATTGTATTTATATTTGTTTTATTTCATTCGTAGAATTACAGAAAAAAATCCTCGAAATTATCTTTTGAAAAATATTCAACAATACTATTCAGAACCAAGACCAAGAAAACGTATTTTTCTGTACAATGACACTTCTCTAAGGAATAAAGATCGTAATTAATTTTCAGTATTTTAAAATATATGTAAGTATATGATATGAGAGTTTGTTAAGATTTTACCAGATAGTACAAATGTTTCGCACAGATTTGTATTTGCTTACATAACCGTTATAAATCTTTAAAAAATCGTGTTATAAAAAAACATTCGTAAAAAAAATATTTTAATTGGAATATCTAAAACTAGTTAACAATAAATTGATAAAGTTGAGCAGTCAAGCATTAAAAAAATAACAATTTCTTAAACTAGATTATATAAACATTAAACATTTCGTAGCGTGAATTGTGCTTAATTGTACTTATTGTCACAAAAATATAATGTGTATGTATTTTTATTTCTTTTATCTTAATGTATTTTTATTTTATAGTAAGATTGCCTGCTACTGTCGATCAGTGAAATCTATTATGCAACAAATTACTATTACCCGTTATCAATTCAGGCTTTAACTTAAAACTTGATTGTCACGCTCCAATTCTGCTTTATATTGACTAAGAGACTTAAGCAATTTATGCCCCTGCGACTGTCTCGTCAAATGAAGCTTCGTGTTCTGATCTTGCCAGCATATATTTGGGCAAAGTGACCCCGAGCTCTGCGTTGTACCGAGGTTCAGTCTCCGACCAAAATGCGGCTTTGGATTCTGCGCCGGCAAACTCTTCAGGCGGTGCAATGTTAGAGACATCAATAATTTTAGCACTTGACTCTGCGTGAGATCCCTCGCTTCGTTTTACTTTTTTAACAGTTTTGGCTACTGGAGAAGTAGCAGCAGCTAGAACTTGTGACGCTTTTTTACGTTTTAATTTTTTACCATTATTTAAAAAAGCCGACTTCGTCGCTGGAGCAGCATTTGTCGCAATAGGTTGACTTTCTGCCGCTTCGCTACCTTCATTGACCGGTTTGGATGTGAATTCTTTAAGTTCTTGGTAAGCTAAATGACTCTGCTTTGGTGCAGATTCAGAAACAAACATGCATTCTTCATTTTTTAGGCCATTTTTATCAACACATTGAAAACATGTCATAGAATTCTTCTGCACTTTCTTGCATGCAGATCTATCTTTTTTTTTAAATTCAGCTAAAACGTGCTCTACATCTTTTTTAGGTTCGTTATCTGAATAGAATCCTGGTAATGCTTTATTATAATCATAAGACTTTGGCTTATCATTCTCAGAACTATCGTCGTTTGTTGCAGTGAGAGCCTCACTGGATTTAGGTTTTGATGAATGAATATAGAAAGACTTATATTTTTCACGAGAATCATCTTTGTCTGCTTCTCTATAACTACTATATGGTTTGTCTACAGCTTCAGAAAATTTTTGAGGAGCTGTTTGATCTTCTTTTGATTCTTGAATTTTTTCAGCCCTCTTTGGTTGGACTGATTTTTCTTCTACTTCATCAGGCTCATCATTACTATCGAACTTTTTTTCTTTAGAATAAGCATATTTATTATTTTTGGGTTCAGCAACGTAAGAACATGACTCGTAATTTCCTCCTGTTTTGGGGTCTTTGCAGGTCATACATGACATACCATCCTTCTTAACTTCCTTACAATTACCTGGATTTTGTTTTATTTCAGCAGCTTGTTTTTCCGATAGCTCTTTTATTCTTTCATACTCTTTATGATCATATCCTGAATCATAACTATAAGGATACTGATATTTCTTGTCAGAATCTTTCTTCTCTTTATAAGGACTACTATAAGGGCTTTCATCAAAAGCCTTTGGTTTGGATATGTATTCAGCTCTGTAGTTATATGGATCATCCTCTTCATCAGATTCAGCTTTTCTTAAACTTTCCCTGCTTCTGCCTCCTGTATAGCGACGAATGCGAGCGGGCCCTGCAAGATAAGGATTTTGCTTGTAGTTCTGATTACCTTCAAAGTTTTCAATCAATTCTTCTTTGCGATATTCTAAAGGATGATTTACTTCAATATTGACATTGGGCTGAAAATAGGTAGCGACTGTCGGATTATTTTTCAATGTTGCTAAAATTTCTCCCCCCTCAGGCTCTTCATTCTGTTCTGCTTTATAAACTCTATAATTTGGATCGTGTATTGTTCTTATATCATATCGCAAAGGGCTTATTTGCTGTGCGGTGGGAGCTACTTGAGAATTTTGTTGCTGCTTTACTACAATTTTTGCCGACCGTCCATATGGCAAAAAGCTTTGACTTGCAATAGGATTAAAACCAAAGTTATTTGCATCAAATACACTTTCTCTAGGTGCGACTCGACTTTGCAATGAATCAATAGAACTACTAACAACGGTGTCAAATAATTGCGGATATTGACTTTTATCTACTTTGAGAAATGCGGCGGATATTGGACTTGAAGCCAACGACGCTATGCCTGCAAGCACAACATAAAGCGGTATATTACGTTAGATAAGTACACAAAGGAGAATACGGTCTTAAAAAGCAAGAATTAGAACAAAATATAATAAATAGTATTTACATACCAGAATCCTCGCCATTAAAAATTGGTCCAAAATCTAACGATTGCACGAAACTATTTTGTTCTTCAGCGGTAGACACACTGCCATAAACAACCCAAAGAATAAACTGTAAATTTCAAAACATTTATGAAAAAATAGTATTTAAATGTATGTTAAGAATTAATATTTGTTAACCAAAGTGATTTTCGTACCAAACATTTTAATTTCAACATTTTGAGGTGGGTATAAACCCAAAGAGGTGTAATTAAAGCTTAATTGCCTCTACTCTATATTTAGATGTATTTCTGTCTTGCGTCGAGATGAAAGTAACGTCATAGAATTACAAAGACAAGGTTTTATAGGCGTCATTATTGCGAAGGGGAAAGATCGGTGCAACCGAGCGCGCGCACCATTCAAGCGTGTCTTGCCGGACAATGTCCGCTTACTCCATCCGACTGACTCTTGGGGTCAATATCTGCAATACACTTCGAAATTATTATAAAATAAATGAACACCATGTGTATGTCAACTAACAAAAAATCTTTTGTAGTCTTTAAAATTTCAATATATTTATCATTGAGGCCATAGTGGCGCAGGGATACAAGCGTACTAAACGCAACGATTGTGGGTTTGATTCCCACTTGGGGAAAAGAATTATTTAATATCTTCATTTCCTCGCCCTAATAACGAGGCAAAACGCGAAGTTGAATTCCGCCACTCAATAATGCAATGCCTCGAGAATTCGGTGGAAAATAGGGAACGGAAGTGTCTTAATGTAAGCGGAATGTCTTAACAGTAGGTTCCCAAGTTCCCTCTCGACATGCGGTGTGAAATTAAGAAAATAAAAAAAAATATATATGATAACATTGTAATTTGTTAAGCATATGTGCAAAGTTTAAGTTTTTTATAGCCAAAAAATAAAATATATGACTGATAATAATTATTAAAAATTCAAGTATTAAAGTTAAAGAAGTAGATGTCATTAAGCAAAATAAAACAAACAATAAGAATAATAAAAAAACCAATTGAATTATTGAACGTCTCGTTAAATCAAATTACTCGAGAAAACATGAATTAAAATATATAAATAGAAATTGTAACACTTTTTGTTTAGATGGTTTCTCGAAAATAATTGTCTCATTAACCGTAAAAAACGTTTCGGTCACGGATTATTTGTAAATTTGATAGATAGTACAATAAGTTAATTAAAAAAAATCGGTTACATTCAAATATAAATTTTATAAAGAATTTAATTTATTTAAATTTACTTCATTCAGTTCGATATTTCAAAATAGATATTAAAAGTAAGAAATTAAGTATGTGTGTGAAAACCTACTGAAAATAATCAATTAATAGATATACAAAATTAAATAGAATCTACTTTTTTTTACGTTGAACGTAATATTTAATTAGATGTGGTACTGTGAAGTGTAGTGACTTTGAAAGCTAAATTTAACATAGCAGTTATCTAATAATTATTGATTAGCGCTTAGGTAGCGTAGGGTGGGACGCCCTGCAGCACAATGGACAGACGATTTAAAGAAAGTGGCTAGCATCGGATGTATACGAGAAGCTCAAGACCAGGATGGTTGGCACTTGATGACGGAGGCCCACGTTTAGCAGTGGACGGCAATAAGGTAATTAAAAAAAGCAAGTTTTATATAGCCATAGTCAAAACAACAGACAAAATATAGTACACAACTATCATAGACACACACACACGTACGCTCATATCAATTTGATATTTACGTGAATACGGTACGTTTGCAATTAATATTTAGTACTGATGTTTATCATCGGATAAACATCGCTGATCTTACTGAATGGTTTAAGTAATCCCAGTGAGATTTCTTTATGTGCATTGTAATTATGTAAATAGACAAATAAAATAACAGTTATAATCCCATAAAAGTTACTTTAATGTGTTATTAAAGAATACATGGATAAATAATAAATATACATGGAATGAATTATGACAATTCAGATCAAAATGAGATGGTTTGTTTATAATCCCTTCAACTTATCCAATAGACGCTGACCTGCCGGACTCTTATCACTTTCTAAGGAGGTTAATATTGTTTTCTGTAATGGAAAGAAATAAAAATAATAAATATATATATCTTATAACTTTAAAAGTTATATAGTTTTCAGTCATTAAAGTGATATAAACGAGCAGAGAATAATCCTTTTACTTTTATTATATTTATAACGTCCTTTTTTATTACAATCGTTAATTTAGGATATTATAATAAAATATTCCAACAATCTACAGTATTAGTTGATGAATTCTTTTAAGTCATAGTAAAGGTACGCATACCGCGTATTTGTTATTTGAATCCTGAATTTTCTGAGACAAGACCCATAAATTAGTCCCTAAGCTGGCCATAGAAGCTTCTTGAAGATCACCCCTCTTGATGATCCGCCAGAGTAATTCTAAACATAAATTATATTGTTTCTTGGTTTCTTTCGCATCACCCAAAGATTTAAGGACAACCAGTATCTCTTGGCATATGTTAGTTGCATGGTTTTCTATAGCTTCTATGAATTCTTCCTCAGAGCCGTACAATTCATCATTTGATAAAACTAAAAAATATGTATTAGTTTATTAGAAGTTCATTGATAAAACATTTGGCATAAACCCGTGGGCATGTTATACAGAGTGTTTTTATCACCACCACTTTAAATGAAACCACAGATTTAACTACTCAAATATAAAAGCCTAATACAATAAAAACAAAAGAGATTGTGCCAAAAATGAAAAAGGGTTTTTTTTTCGAACAAAATAATTAATAAAATAATCGTTGTAAAATAAACTGCCATTTATTAAGAACTTACATGCGTCGCACGTATTACAATTTTGGATAAAAATTGTGGAATGAAAAAATAATCCTACGTCGTATCGACGTATCTTAATTTTTTTTCAGGTATGGGTATGAAATATTTTGCTACTCCCGTATCCATCCTGTATATAAGAAGCAACGAAATAGTATTATTTTTATCAGAGTGAATAGTAATAGTTAAATTATTATTTTTCACTCTGATAAAAAGACAAAGCGCGGCGTTCATTTCAGCCACTCAACACGCCATGTCTCGAAAATTGGGAGGGGCGTGGGGAAAGGGGTGTTTTAAAACTAGGTCCTCTCTGCCTTTCCTGCTAAATTTAGGATACAGCGTGAAGCTAAAAAAATAGTACCTCCTTCTATATGATAGACGTATGTCTCCTGCGTCATTTGGCAGAGCAGATCTAGTGTCCGCAATAGAATAGTATAGTACTGAGGATCTGTTTTCTTCCAATGAATCCTTTCCATTGTTTTTATAAAACCACACAGTATGTACGCTTTGCTGTTACTGTCCATGTTGTCCTAGAAAATTGAATTAGCCTGTTTTGAATTATTGTAAGGAGTAAATATGGTTGTAACTCTATTGATTAATGAGTTGAGTTGATAGAGACAGACTGTCTGACTATGACTATATTATCTATGATTTTCAATAACCAAAATAGAATTATTCGTTAAATCAATTCCAAAATAATATCACTGGGACTTGTTATATAAACACATAATGACAGTATTCATTAATTCTAATTGAGGAAATTGAGCAAAAAATATTATTTAAACTTTGGAAATAGCAGTGCGGCGTTTCATTTTGCTTTTATACAATACACAGTCGAACACCGGAGAATGGAATGTTTTAACACTAGAACTAAAAAAAATCGATTAATTATTTTTCTAAATGTAAAAATAAACTGATATTAAAATATAGTTAAAATAACATACGCTTAAAGCTAATATAAAAGCGTCTTAAAAAGAAAATAAACAATATACAAATGCACCTATATGTATAGAAATGGCAAAATATTGGAAATACTTACTGGTAATATAAGAAGAGTAGATAGAAAATTGCTGATGAGACCCACCACTCTATCATGTGTGGGTTTATTTTGTCCATCTTCTTGGATGTATTGAGGAATGTCGGGAATTAAGCTGACAAAACTCTTCAAATTTGCCTCAGCTGTTAATAAAAAAAAATATTTTTGTCTAAAAGACCAACAAATTGATTTTGGTTAGATTTCGTCTATAACTACATACAAATTGAATCACCTCTTCTAGAATATTGTAAGCATAAGGCGTTAAATGAATTCATTGGCTTATTCAAAAAATATATAAAAGTGACTACATATTAAATTTAATATACATTTTCTGCAATATGCATAAAATAATAAAATTTAAATTTTATTTCCCAAAGATTCGAAGTTTTAAAGAGCGAAAAAATGACAATATTAAATTATTCATTTCTCCGAGTGGAAATCGAATCAACCGTCATGTTTACTGTCTGTCAGACGCTATGCCTTACAACACAATTGCTTCAACTGCACCCCACAGTTAAGATCTCAAATTCGAAAATTGAATGAAGTGTCTTAATACTTGGTTCTCTTCGCTTCGCCCACCTAGCTTTATGCGTGAAACTAAAATAAAACAATAATTATTATAGCGTAGTTATACCCTGTCCGACGCACGCGCCGAGCAGCGCCACCTGCGCCGTGAGCAGGTGCAGCGCGGCACGCGACGTCACGCACTGCAGCGACGGCGCCGTCACGCTGCAGTACGCGGCACACGCGCGGCAGACCCACGCGCCCACACCGCGCCCGCCTGCTCGGCACGCCAGCGTGTTTACCAACTACGAGGGTGAAAATTATAAGGATGGATGTAGAAGAATTGATATAATTGTATGTCAATTTTTTTTTATTGATTATTATTTTTTAAAGTTTTTTTCTACGTTTGGTGACACTTTCACAAATAAATACTAAGCTCAACCTAAGCTTCGCGTACTAAAGCTGTTAATGATATTTTTTCTATGAATGTTTATTCGTCAGCGATTTTGATGTTTCTTGACGATTGACTTATGTCAATCTATTTGCTATAATTTTTGCGACCTTCATTAAAAAGATGGCAATGATAAAAAATCACTATGGCAACAAGCAAACGCCATTTTGTCAAAATTAAAAAAAAATATTATGGGAAGTGGGACATAAGCATGATTAAATCGGTGTCGTATCTATGTTGCATAGAATGTTTTTTCAGTAACTATTAAAGGTACTACCGAACAAAAAAAATACTATTACTGTTTTAGAAGAAAAATAATACAATCATGATAATAAATAGTCAGTCATGGCGCAGGAGCTCGCACAAGGAGTAACTGTAAATGCGACTGATTGTAGGTTCCATCCCCAAAATAGGAAATGAAATATTAATTTAAATTTATATTTATATTTTTCCGCTCTAGTGTTGAAGCAAGCTCGTCGTTGAGTTCTGCAACTCAGCAAATGGGGAATGGAGTATCTTAGGATTAGGTTCTCTCTGCTTATCCTGCTGTATGCGTTCATTATGCATTTCCTTGTTAAATCTAATTAAATCTCATAAAACTAATATAACACATTTTTTTATTATATACTAAAATACTCACATGAACTAGAACTGTAAGCACTGAATCTAGTCTTATAAATGCTGATCGACATTCAACGTAAAAATTCAACTGTTGTTCCAGATCGTCCTGGTACGTGACCGCTTGAATATACTTGTTTATAAGTTCCGCACAAAATTTACTTTCATCTTCTACTGTGACTGCACTGTAAATTTCATATGCATAAATTTTTAATTCCAACGAAAACTTATAAATATTATACTACTTATAAATATATATAATAATTATATATATTTATAAGTAGTATTATATTAAGTAGTATAATATAAATAATATAAATATTATACTACTTATAAATATATATAATTATTTGCTGCTACGGCCAGCGCCACTGCGTCGGCCTGTAAGAGCGAAGGTTTTGTTGTTGTGTGGATTCGATTTCCGTACGGGGTAATGAATTATCATTTCCCTGTAGTTCAAGAAACAGCAAAGATATTGAATTTTGGAAACATTAGGTATAAGAGGAAAGTAGAGAATCCCACGTGACTTTTTCGTTTCGGGAATATTTACACTAAAAATACATCCTCTTTATTTTGATTATATGTTGCCGTTAGATACACAAAATTTTACGATTTGTTGCCAAAAATATATTTATATTTAGATTTAACGACAATTCGAGACATGAATGTATATATATTTGTTTAATATTCCCACTTACTTAATAGAATCGTGAATAATACAGCATAGTCTCATAAGACTAGATATCATAATAGGATCGTCTATTTGAACGGACGTGTATCTTTCAAAGAAAAGTGAGAGGACGGTCTTTGCCATCATCGTACGCGCCGTCGACGACTGCGCCAGTTCTACTAAAGGCATGAATGCATCCTAAAAAAGTAAAAAGCAGAAAGAAAAAGTAGTTAGTCAAAAT
>HE669330.1:0-10851 GCA_000313835.2 Heliconius melpomene melpomene | reverse complement strand
AAATGAAACAACAAACACGTTAACTAACATTTAACGAAGATTAATGCCACCGATGTATCATCCGCGACGGCGAGGTGTGCGAACTTTGCCGATAAACTTTTTAAAGACTCAAGTTGGCAGAGTTGGGTACATATCACGCTGAAAAATTGTATACCAAGGGTTGCCCGCCCTGCGGCTGAGCGATAAAACGTTGGGCGGGAAAAAAAATCAGGATGTATTTGTTAAACTCGACTAGATATTTGTCACAGAGATGCCGAGAACTTGGGTAATTGCTCTCTGGGATGATTCTGTGGAGCTAATATTGTAGATAAGCTGTGCCAGGCTAAACTTTTAATGTGTTACGTTTTGTTAGGTTAAATGTGCTATTGGTTTGGGTTTTTGTTTAGATTTTTGGGTTGTGGTGTTGGATTGAGCTAGTTTTTGTAGGATTAGTTGGTTGTTATTTTAGGGTTTTGTTGTTTAAAAGAAAAATGGAACCCTTATAGTATCAGGTCTACAATCCCATTTCAATGGAAAAATAGAGGAAAATTAAAAGAATAAGAGAATCCAATGCTCAATTTTTGACGTATATTGTTTAAAATTTGCCTTTTAATCAAAATCTTTAAGATATTTACGTGTTAAGTAGCGGATCTTAATGCTGCGCTTTGTCTTAATCGGGATTGAATATAAAAATAATTCATTCCCTGGAGTATCCACAACACTGTTCCACTAGGCAACGATGGCTTACATAGTACCTAAATCTAGGTAACTTAGGTGTAACGAACATCTAATCTACATTCCGCTTCATGCGTTTAGTACCAAAATGAGTTAAAACTTTCCTTCCGGACAAATTGTAGACGATAACTCCAGGCAAAGGTTAATACATTAACCAGAGTTTAAAAGATTTGTGTCTCGAGGCGGTATCAGTTGGAGTTGGCGAAGCTTTTTATATTTCATAATTAGTGGACGTCTTGACTTTTCTACTGACTTGGAATAATAGCTTTGATGTTCTTTTACAGTTGAGTCCGTTGTGGCCTAGTGACTGTGAACGTGTTGGTTATGGCTTCAATTCCCACTCTTGTAAATGATTTTTCTTATTTCCTTGCTTTGGTAACAAGACAATGCGCAGTTTTTTTTTCTAATTTTGGACACGGAATGTCTCGAAAATTGAGCGGAAGGTGGGGTACGGAGTGCATTGCCACTATGTTTCTTCGTTCTAACCACGAAAAAAATATTTTCTTTCGATGAAGCGATGATTTATTTATATTATGCGATAATAAGAAAAGTAGATAAGAGAGACAAAATTAGTGGTAAACCTATTAAACAAAAAAAAAGGAAAAATAACTAAAGCCTAAAACACTCACCCAAAATAATAAAATATTAACATATATCAGTGTTGGAAATACTTTTCAATCCACCCCTCCTATAATATATTTGTATGTAGCACACATTTAATGTATCCTTAATTCATCATGCACCGATTCCTAATGGCCCAAGTCGTACATTACTTACTTTTGAGATAAGTGTAACGTATGGGCAACTTACCTGTAAAGAAATAATTTATGTTAATAAAAGTATAAGAAATAATGTTTGGATAAATTATTGTGTACCTACATCCTGATTTTGCTTTTTTAGGGACACATAGGGAATATTTCTTTTAGCTTTAACTCTTACCCTGCTAAATACAGGTAGTAGTAGAAGCAGGCAGGGTAAGCAGGCAGGTACGTGCGACTTTTAACGGAATGGCTGTGGTTTTGTCACTTGGGGTTGAGTGGTGGAAATCAACGCCGCGTTTTGCCTCGATACCATAGCGAGAAAATGAAAATATTAAATACATATTTCAATTCCTCGAGCGGGAATCTCAGAACTTGTGTTGTTGTGTTCCTACATAATAATTGTCCTATAAAAATATAATAAAATAATTCGAACGTAAAAAAGTATCTTTTGTATCGAAATAAAAAAATTGTAATCAATCGAGCTAAGCGGTAATCAGGTTAATAATCTGCCCTAGGCAGATAATGTTTAAACATATCCACGTGTCTTCATAGTACACCGGAAGTACTTAGCAATAAATAATGATGCTTCACGTGGAGTGCGCACGCGTCTACGCTTTACAGTTCCTGGCCACCCCATAGATGGTATAAAGAGAGTATTAAATATATGTAAATATTGTTAATTTGTAATTTTGTAAAGGTTTTTTTAGTTTTACGCTGCATTCGCCATGTAGGAGAGTAGGCTTTGAGAGTATGTTGTTAAGTTTGAGTCCTGAAGGTATTCCAAATTAAGTATTGGAACTCAACGCACACACCAGGGCGAAGAAATGAAAATATTAAATATTTAATTTCCTCGAGTGGGAGTCGAACCCAGAACCTGTCGCGTTTATATCCAATAGAACATACATACTTGTGTTTGTACAAAAATATATTCAGATTGGAATAGTTTATGTGAACGACCTATAACTAAGATATTATCATAATAAATTAATGTATTGGGATTTTTCTTCGTTTCCATACAACAATCAACAATTAATAAGCTTATCTGTTTCAAGTAAATCATGGCGGCGACTTAAATAACAATTAAAATAACGATGGACGAGAGTAGATTGTTTTGATAAAAGAAATATTCGAACTTGGTTTAGTCAAGGCGAAAGTAGTTAGGTATAAGTTATTATTATTTTTTTAATTGTATTTACATAAATACGTTCTGTTAACAAGATGTAATATCTACTGTTAAGACACTCTGTTCCCATTGAGACGCTTCCGTTTTCCAATTTCCGCTGAATTATGGCGAGGCTTCGCGTGTTGAGAGATCTACTCAACACATAATGCTTCGAGAATACGTCGGAAAGTGGGGAACAGAAGTTCCTAATGGAAATGGTCCTAACACTAGGTTCCTATGTTCGTTTTGCCTGCTTTGTGGGGAAATTGTAAAAAAACTACCTAAAAAAATATATTTTCTTTTAACCACTTTGGTATTTGAACGTCTAAACTGCAGATACGGTCTATGGCTACGAATCGATATTCATGAAATGTTTGGCATTTGTTTAAAGAGCCCTAAACCAACGATTCCGTATCGATTTAAATAGTCGATTACATTGAATTATTTGTATACAGCGGCGAGAACAAAACTGTTTAGTAACCGTTAAGCATACCTACTGCATTTTAAAGATCATAAATCGATTAAATGACTCAATATTTATATCAATGCTTCTATTCGATATAAAAAATGTACGGATAGTTTAGAAATTGTGAAAGAGTACAGCGGTAGCAGTATAAGACTACTAGGTACTATATTCATCTATATATATAAAATCGATCGAAATCTCAGAAACTATATGCGCTAGGAATCTCAAATTTTGCATAGGAGTTATTTATAGGACGTAGGTGCTCGCTAAGACGGGAATTTGCAATATTCGATTTCTAAGGGGTTGTTTTTGGGGTCGAAAGTTTGTATGAAATTTCGTTACTACAAATGCTAGGAGTCTCAAATTTTTCATAGACGTCACTAGGACGTAGTCATGGACATAGAAATTAATAATAACATAGTTCACGCGGGTGAAACCGCGAGCGGACCGCTAGTATTTTATATATAAACCGAGACTTAAGCTTAGTTCTTGTAAGTTATAGGTATTTTTTTTTTATATGTTAGTTCTTGTAAGTTGTATCTTTTTTTAACTTCACGCTGTAGGTACAACAGGATAGGCAAAGGTAACTTGGGAACCTGATCTTAAAACATTCTGTTCCCAAAGACACTTCAGTCGTTCCCCACTTTTCGTTGTGTGTAAGAATTCAACGCCGTGACAACTCTTTACCAGAGCGAGTAAATCGAACCTGCAACTGTAGCGCTTACAGCCACACGTTTGTGCCATTGCGTAACAAACAACACAAGTCATAGTTCAAAATAATAAAAGATATATTAAAATCTGTTAGAATTACTTGAAGAGAAAATAACTATTATTTTATAAGAAGTACTTTACTATATTTCTTAGAGATTAGGTAATTTGATACTAGCGTAGAATGTCGCGCTATAAAATGCTAATAGACGATGGTTCGATCTTATCGTTGACACCTAATTTTTATCCGACCACGTCGAATGAATATAATGTCTTTAATATAGATTTTATATGTATGTATAATATAAGTTTGACATGTTTTTGTGATTGTATTTGTAGTAGAGAAGAGCAATTTTTTTTATAATATAGATGATATCAAGCTTCGTGTTGAGTCCGGACTCTCAACGTAAAGAAAAGAGTGTTTCAGTACTAAGTTTTCTCTCGTTGCTATAATGTAAAAAGCTGGAATCGGTCATATTTCAAAATATTATATACGCTTAACTATTTTCTTTGGGTGGTTTCCATTGTTACCTTCCATTACTAAAACAGCCACGTCACCATTAAAGTGCTTCTATACTTTTAAACAAATAGTGTAGAGCAGAATGACTCAGGATTGGAAATTTGCGAATTTTTGTAAACGGGAATCGGTTCCAAAGTTTTAATTTAATTTCTTAAACACAAAAATTTTGCAATTTTGCATTTAATGCACAGAAATAATTAATTTTGTTCTCCATACGATTAACTCTTTTAATATGTTTGCACACCTACAAGTTGATTTTCTCACATGATCAGCATGGCTGAAAGAGAATGCTCTTTAAAGCTCGCAAATTAATAAATTTTATGGAATTGCCAAACAAAACAAATCCAATACAATATATATATATAAGTATATAGTTATATTATCAGGATTTTTATCAATTCTTGTTAATTATCTATTAAAACGTTATCTAGTAATTACAAGCTACTAATTGTTACGTATTCAATTGCCGTTGTAGTTGCAGCAAAATTTGTGATGGACACGACCGATAACGTTGACAAGATAACGAAACTTATCAAAACAGATCTAGATATATATAACAAATATTATAATCATCCATTTTCTAGGAAATTATCGAAGTTCAATACGAAATTGGGGTAACCTTGTGATTTTCAATGTTTTTCCATTCTGTAGACAATATGGCGACACGTGCAGTATTTCAGAATAGTGAAGAAAAGGTAAAAAATTCTAGGACATTTTTTTTCCAAAATTATTATTAGCATAAGATAAAGACAATGATTCAAAACAGAAATTGGAGAGTTTTATCAATCGATTGTCTTTAAAGATTATGTTTGTAAATATGCTTGATTGTATATGCTATGGCTCTTTCCTATACAAGAAACTAGTCCACAACAATCGCGATGGAAACATTGCAGAGAAAATAGACAACGGAGAGTCTTAACACTTCGTTCTATTTGCCTCCCCTTACCCTATATGGTAATATATAAAAATATATATAAAACTTAAAATTAGGTTATGTCACATCTGATTATGGTAGAGACAGTGTTAACTGATATGTTGCACCGCGTGTTAACTGTTAGTTAGTAATAAAATTAATTTAACAACATTTTTATCTGTGCATCGGCTAATAAACCGTCACTTTCGAGTCGAATGGTTAAAACTGACTCGAGATAACAATCTGTATCAATAAACTTACTAGAGTCATGTATTTTGTAATGATTATGAATAATTAAACAGGTGATATATGTTTTCTTGGTTTAAATGTTACATTTTTTAGAGTCATACTTCTCCGTATAATAGGGCAGGCAGTGAGAATCTAGTGTTAAGACACTCTGATGTCCGTTTATTGGCTAAATTGATATAATACGTGTTAAGTGAGGAAATTAAGGCTGAAAATAACCAACTGGAAATCGAACCAAAAAGCATTGTTTACTACTTGATTCTGCATCGCTGCATTAAGAGTGCCTTTGATTATAGAGCCTTGGCTACACATTCGATATTTATTTTTTCACATAATAATGTGTTAGGCATGCACGTGGTACTATAGTTATCGTGAATTCTTATCACTTTTCCGTTTTATAGAAAGATACGTATAGATTTTTTTGTGTTATTTACATATTTATTGTTCTCAAATTGTTATGCAATTAGCTCTATTAGGACATTTGTTCTAATATGAAAAAATATGTTTTAGTTAAAAATACAAATTAGCAAAAGATTGAGAAAAGCCTCACGGTGTTTGCGCATGCTGTATACAGCTAAGGTAATGGAAACCTAAGGAAAGTGTTGAACCACTTCATTTTCCACGTTTTGCTTAATTTTCAAGACAGTATTTTGCAGCGAAAGAGCCCGTTATAGCGCAGAGGCACTTAATGTCTTATTGTCTTAATAGGAACTTGGAACACTAGGTTCCCAAATTCCATCTGCCTACCTTACCAGGTGTGGAATATAGTGTAAAGCTAAAAGAAAAATGCTTCTTAGATGACAGGAGGATAGGCACTTACTGCGCCACGATGCCTTATTTTAAAAGAAAATTTGCATAAACCGTCGCCGTAAGTAACATTACACACAGTTATGGCATCGTTAGAATTGAAAACAAACCGTGGCCGATAAACGCGATAAGGTATTTCTTATCAGTCGAGCAAAAATCACTAAAATGCACTAGCGAATGATTTATTTTCAAAGTTATTACCAACTATCGCACTCAGAGACGTCAATTAGCGTTTAACAGATATTACTCAATTTAAATATGCATTTGCGCCAATTTACTACTTAATTGTCATTTATAAGCGTGGTTGTCACTTTTGTGTTTCATTAGGGACGTATCTATTACTGAACTGAATATAATTTAATTAAAAAACCCGAAGCGGTCACCCGTAAGAACGCAGCGACAAACGTTACGGTTGAATTGTGTTAAACGAAAAAAATATATTATTTAGAAATATAATTATCATATTTTTTGTTTTGCTATGAGAAGACTAAACGTTTTTGGTATGAAAAGCAGTAACCTATAAATTGTATTGTAAATTGTGTTTTTTAAGATCTCTGATTCTTAGTATTTTTTAGAATCCATGGAAGTACGAGGTAAAAGCCACCTCAGTCTAGTTTAAAAATATATATAGGTATAATACTAAATATTAAGCAAACAATCCGATCCGATAAAGAATTTCATTTAGAAAACATTTTTTGTGTAGAAATAAGGTTCCTAATATATACCATATTAAGTATATGACCCCTGTAATAAAAATGTTATTCAGGGAAATACGATTACTTATTTCTTATATGTATTTCTTCGGTTCATTTAAAAAAAGCACAGCTAACTAATATGACATATTAATAATATACAAATATTGAAACCTCGTTATCCTTAGAGCATCCACAGCCAAATCGAACCCACTATCATCACTCAACACTCAAACCCCACAATTGGCCCAATAAAAGGTAATTTCAAATTAGAAACACTGTTCGCTTACGCATACAACGCGACACTGATAAGGCAGCGCGCACAGTACCTACATAATCTATAGAATTTTATGATTTTCTTTATCAATCGACACGGCGGATTACACGCGATAGCAATCGAATATTACTACAGAAGTTAGCAATGCTTATCAGAGTTTTGCAGATTTTCCAGAAGTTTAGTTTTATTTGTTCGCGATAAAACTAATCTGGCCGTTTGAATAGGGATTTTTGATGGCCTGTAAGTGTGTTTATTTTTAACGATTTTCTCTATATAACTTTGGGTAAAGGTAAATTAGTGTTCAGGCACTCCGTTTTGAAAGACAGTATTTTCAGTAAATGGCAATCTATATATACACATACACTATCTGTGACTTTAAACAATGTTTTATCAAGTACATATATGTAGTTATTTACGTAATACCATAATGCAAAAAAAACATTTTTTTTGTCTGTCTGTCTGTCTTTTTGCTTGTTCGGGATAATCTTCGGAACAGCTGAACCGAATGTTATCACGACACTGATATATAAAGCCCTGGACATATAAAACCATTTAATTTTAATTATTTCTATAGATGTGTTATCTTGGCAATCGATGTGTCGAGATTAGTGCGAAAATTTCCACCTAAAGTCATATTTATTATAATATTTTAGTAATATATTTATATTTTTTAGGGTTCCGCAATTTTAATGAAATATACAATATTTATCATATCTTACGTAAAAAAGTATTAATATAATCAAATCAATGTCAAATACATAAGTCTACGCTTTTTAAGAGCTATAAAAATCGAGTTACAAGTACGTACTCGTAGTTTCCGTTGACCTAGAAACTAAAGTTAAAAAACATTAAATGAAATTTGATAGTACACAAGTAAACAAGCTTATTTATGATAGTAGTGATCCGCCCGTGTCTTCGCCCACATGGATTATAATATTTTGGCTATAGTGTTTTTTATTAGTTTTAATGTGAATACAAATAACCAAACATTACTAACTTCGGCCTTTTTTTCATGGTAAAAGGCCTGGTGGCTGTTCTTATGTCTGTACTAAATTTTATTAATATAGATTAAGTGAAAGACTTAAAATCGTAACACACAAAAAAACAGACAGTTATTTTTGTAAAGAGTTGATAGTTTTTCATTTATTCACTCTGGTAAAAAGAGAAAGCAAAGTTCCATCACTCAACAAGCAATACCTCGAAAATTTGGTGAAAGGGGAGAAAGGAGTGTATTAACACTAGATCCCCTCTGCACACCTGGGATACAGCTTGAAAAAATGTATATTTATTAGATAAAATTAATTTACTAAGGTATAACACCTATAAACCTACAAATAATATTATACAGAACCCATGAGTATATAACATTTTAAAATTATTAATATCCAACATATTATCATTCTAAAGCTATACGATTCGCTTTAAGAATATAAATATTTATATTATATTATGATAATTATTGAATCTATAATATAATTTTTAGCAATTAACGTCTCTATATATGGGTTGGGTACATTCATTTAATGTCTGGTCATGTGGAGATTAATATTTATATATCATCATTATAAGAAGAGGCCGGTCGTGGCGTAGTGACTGGTGGATTGTAAACGGTATGTTTGTGGGTTCGATCACCACTGGCGTAAATGATTAAACGCGACGACGAACCGCCCACGAACCGCCTATTATAGCAGAGCACAACATTTTTCTGGTTCTCGCTGTATTCCACACATAGCAGGGCGCACAGAACCTGGGAGCCTAGTGTTAAGACATTCCGTTTTCCATTAAAATATTTCTGTTCCCTACTTTTCGCCGAATTCTTGATGCATTGCGCTTTAGGAGGCGAAATTCAACATCGCGCTTTGCCTCGTTTCGAAAGCGAGGTGAAAATGAAAATATTAATTATCTCATTACCTCGAATGGGAATCGGACCTTTAACCGTCGCGCTTAATCAGTCACTGGGCCACCACTGCGTTTAACTCTAAATAATAATTTAGAAGTTTTATTTACTTATAATAAATACATAAAATTATATATATATACATGTTTATTATAAGTAATATTTCTAACTAAACGCGAAGCGTGAACGTTGCGCATCCGCGCGGCAACTTATCGCTGCGGACAAAAGAATTTTTGACGATTACACAAATATAATGCGATGGATCTGTCCGATATAGCCGCGGACAGGTGACGTGACGATACACGGGGTACACGGGGGGGTGGGGGGAACTGTCAATGCAAACTATGTGGGTTATGTAATATTTCAAATACAACTATTTAATGCAGGATCAGTATTTTAGCGTTTGTGTAAAGAAAATGTATTATCCCGATTGGCAGAGTAAGCGAGCGAGCGGAATGGAAATCCAACCCACCATCCCGCTTACAATTAGATAGTGCACCGTGAGCGTCTATTAAATATATTCAGAAAATTATATAGAAATATTCCAAAACTTATTATTATACCTGAAACAAACAAATACCTAAACCCCAACCTCGATATCACCATCACCATATCCAAAAAAAAAAAGTATCCATCCAAACAAACCAAAAAACTTTATTCCCACATAAATTCTCGAACGTTGAACATTGTCAGATTTTTCCAGTAAAAAGCTCGGGGTGTAGTTCAAACGGCGTCACTATCACATCGCACAGTGTCTGTCGTTGAAACTTTTTAACTTGGCTACCGACGTACCTACTCGTAGAGTAAAACGGCTTACCGCTGACGAGTGACGGGCAGGAATACTTATGTATCAACGCCTGCCAACCTCAGATATGTCACTCATACGGACACATTTAAGAGAATCGCGAAGTTGAAATTGAAATGGCAGTGTCAATAACTAGATCGTTTTTAATGGAGTTTGAGGTTTTTTGAAGTTATTTAGGTGTTGGTCCGATATTCCTGTAATATGAATGGCAAATATATGGAAAATTGTATTTCGTGGATAATTCTAGTATATGGGCTGAAAATAGAGAAAAGCTTCAAAATGTATATTGTTGATATAAAATTAAACATAATTCAATGTTAAAAAAAAATGTTAAAAATGTAATGTTAAAATAAATTTAAACATTCCAACTGAATTTATAAATAAGAACATTTTGTGTGTAGACAGACAGTTCAAAATTCGCCATTATATTTAGTTATTTAACCTAAATTATCAGTTCAGACTGTCAAATTACTGATATAGTAACGAAAAGCGTTAAAATAATATGCGATGCGATGATAATAACGTCTACTCGATGGGCTTTCATTTCCGCGCGCACGTCGCTCGATAACAAAGAAGTGTTGACATATTTAGAACAAGCCTGAAATCGCGTTGGCAACACTGTACCGACAGCCGTCAGTACTGCCAACACACCCAGCGGGATTTTAATTTTCGAATCCATCCCGCGATTGACGTGTCACTTCCCGCGCTTTTTGTTGTAAAATGTCAAATCAACTCGATTGCTTCCTTTTTTTTAAGTGCCAAACTTAGACGGTGATTGACGCGAGCTCGGTCTTGTCTGGAATTGAAATTTGATTGATTCATATATTCCCATTATATTTTCAAAAGTTGTGACAGCTTTTTAGATTGAGAAAAATTGAGCTGG
>HE669329.1:0-29175 GCA_000313835.2 Heliconius melpomene melpomene | reverse complement strand
TATCTGACTTGGCTAGTTTTCATAAGAATTTACAGTAGAATCTGAGTAGAATAGAATTTGAATACATTCATTTATATCGATGTAAATTAATTTGAAAACTAGCCAAGTCAGATATTACACATAAATAAAGTCTCCAAGTTGTAAGAAGAATGGGCATTTTCAGTTGTTATAAAATATTTTATATTGTTAAAAATAAATTTCAGGACTGACCATTGAACTTGGCATACATTTACATCTCACTTCTTTTATCGCTGAAAGCATACGTTTTATTACAAAACTTGGCTTTCATTTTACATTTATGTTTTTGATGGGATAGTTACTACAAGTATAAAGAATGAGGCCATTCGTGGCGCGGGGACACAAAGTGTGTAAATGAGACTGGTTGTGGATTCGACCCCCATTGGATGAAATGAAATATTAACTTAAATTGACATTTTCATTTCTTTGCTCTGGTGTCCAAAGTTATTAAGTTTTCTGCGTCTCCTGAAAAATAGTGTATTGTGCTTACGTCTTTTTAGCTTGAAGCCCGCGATATAAGTATTTCCCCAAGTAGAGATGAAACCAACAATCATCTCACTCATTCATAAATATATAATTTATGAATGAAAACAGTATCTCAAGATGGATCTCAGATTTGAGAGCGGCTTCCAAATAAGAGTCTTAAGTCAGATCCTGACCCATTTGCGTGACATGATGACGTGCTATTTAATCAGCTTAATGACTTAATCTGGACACTAAATATTCAGTAATCAGTGTCCAAAAATACCGCACCTGTAATCTATGAGCCTAACTTGATATTAGCACTGTTCAGTACAACATAAAGTGAAACACCGCAATCGAAAATGAATTTTGTACCTAATGAAGTAAAGTAAAAAATTGCACAAATAGTAATTATATCACATCACAGTTACTATTAAGAAGGGGTGGGTCTATATTTATTTAGCTCACATATAAAGTGATGAAACCTGACATATTGAATATGAGGCTAGTCTAAAGTTACGATATACACGCATTAATACAGCGGAACTTAACGCTGCGCCATTTGTTTTTCCAGACTTAAAAATACTCAATTTTATAATTTTACCCAAATTGAACCTACAACCATCACATTAAGTCCAATGATGCTCAACCGTATCACAGTGGCCTCATTCTTTCCTTCCTTCCTTTCCTAGTCTCATATTTATTATTTCAGGTGACGGACGAGGAGTTAAGCCTACCGGATTATAACTGCGCCTAGGGAGGTGCATTATGCTTAAATTTACATTAAATCTTGAAACAGTAAATGTATTAATTCTGGAAAGGTATTAGTTGACTTTCGTTAGTTGTTAGAGTGCCGCCATTCAGAATTAGAAAAAGAATTTGGAAGAGACGCAAGCAATGATTTCAGAATTCGGCGGAAAGTGGGAAATAGAATTAAAACAATATATTTTGTCGGGATTTAAATCCGCACACCTTGGACAACGCAAACGCGCTCTAAAACTTTCGCGACGACTTATCGATAACGACTGTAACTTAAACAAAATTCTCTCTGCCTATTCTCTTATATGCGAAAATACGTAAAACTGCTTTATAATATTCAAATTTCAACTCAAAACTAACTGTTGAAATTAGCTAACGACTTAAAATAATTAGTAAAACTTAGCACCCTCGCAATTATAACGACGCCTCTTCACAGAGTGGTCGTGGATTGAGTTATCATGATAAAATTGTCTCTATTGTAACAAGTCAAGGCTAACATTTCAAGGACAGATAAGATTCAGGTTCAGCAGTTTCAGGCCAACAAAGCCGTTATGTAAAGGCTTCTGGTATTAAATTAATTTATCTTCATTCATATTAGGTAGTGTATTGTTGGTGTTGAACTATAGTTAATTCATCCGACCTTTAACTTGGCGAGTTCTGAGCTGGGTGCTGTTAGGTATTTGGTTCGTATGGCAGCTATTAATTTGGTATATAAATAAGTTTGTTAAAGTAATGCTTAGTGTTTAGTGGTAAGTGATTAAATATCTTGTGATATGGTATTAGATTTTGCTGTTATACATATACATTTTTTGCATGTGATATATAAATTTTTTGCATGTGATATATATATATCACGATGGTTTGGGTTTCGATCCCCGAGGGATTTGATTCAAGGGAATGATTGTATTTAAATTATAACCATTCCTCTATACTGATTGAGTTCCGCTACTTAATTTGAAATCTCTTTCTGCTTCGGAAAAAAGCAGGAATCAATTTTTATATGAACATTAGTAAAATAGCTAAGCTTCCATTACACAATAAATTACTTAATTATCTGTGTAGCTAGAAAGAACGGTACGTACAATACGGTTATAATTTCAAGATGCAATTATTCAGGCAGCATTATTTCTCTGGCAGCAGGTACAGTGAATTATATAGAAACTAAATACATGATCTTATTTAGTTTTTCTCGATAAATGGACTATGTAACACAAAAAAAAAAATTTTTCAATTAAAACCAATACTTCCAAGATTGGCGTCTTTAAGTATAGATATAAAAATATATAAAAAAAATCAATAAATAAATAAATACAGTAATATATAAAACTATATAGTAGAATCAAAATAATTTCCTGCTTCATACAAATTTAAACAAGTAAATAACTGGAATTAGCTTATCCAAGTGAAACCGCACCTAATATAATATAATGTTTGCTCCATACCGCCGCTTTCGCATAATATATTGACATCGGAAGTTGATTAGTATGGCCTATAAATAATAAATATTTACACATATATACGTTCAAATGGGAATCATTTTACGGTTAGATTCAATTATTTAATATATGTGAATATAATAATTTGATTGAAGGAGAGGGAACTCACAGTTCTGTTGCAGGTATTAAGGTCTGTTTGGTTAAGGATTAATAATTTTCATTTGAGCACGCGGGCAGAAGTAAAAACAAATTCCAAATAAAAATCTTATAAACGAGAAATTACATACGAGGTACGAGTTTCAACTTCTCAAACCGAGCTGTCAGGATAAGTTGGTTATAATATTATTTTCAAGGAACATTACTTTTAGACTAACAAGCCACAACTGTGAATGAGATTAGCTCCTCGTCAGACACCAGTTTGCAGACAATTCTAAGGAAAATGTACCGCTTTGCTTCATCAAAGATCTTGGGGAAAGTTTCAAATCGAATTTCCTTGGCTGCGCCCGAGAAATAGGTCAAAGGAAGTCATTATGTAAAAATTTTTGTATTTGCACGGAAAGAAAATATCGAAAATCATAAAGGTTGACGTAACGTGAGTGGCTGTAGCGTTGTTTAAATTTACGCAATTTCTGCTATGTATCTTCTATTTAGCTTAAAGCTTTCAAATGGGGAGTATTAAAACAATATAATATCCTAATATATCGTTCCGTTGTTGTTTTCTTTCCTATTATTTTTAGAGCTTGCACTAAATATTCTGCAACTAAACCTAACCTTATCCTAAAGTCATCTCTATCATGATAAATATATTGTATCTACTAAAATCAATATTAACTTCAAAAGAAATATAATATAAAGTTACTTTTGACAGGGAAAATGACAATTTCTTCCGACTCGCATAACCATACCGCAATATGCGGGCGAAAGTGATACGCAGTCAATTATTTGGCGAACAACTGCCGGTGACGCGTGAGTTATGAAAATTTTCATTTTTAATATTTGAATGAATAAAGAAATATTTGTGTGTATGTAGGTGCATATCACTGGCAACGATGTGGTGCAGTGGAAAATTGATTTTAACATAAATTTATAGTTTTAGGTTTTGCCAATAAGTCTAGTTAGCTAGTTAGTTATAATAAAGCCCATGAAATTGGAAAATTATTGACTATAAAGGCGACCGTTGCGGGTTCGAATCCCCCTGGGAAGAAGAATGAAGTGAATTTATTATTCTTACGATTGATTGTTTCGAAGTAATTAGAACTAGATTCTTTAATTTAATTAATTTGTAAATTGTGTTTTTAAATAAATTCAATTAGTTTCTTCCATCAATGACACGCAAAAAACACGCTGTATCTTTACCAAAACACTCCATTCTCCGTTATGTCTCAACACCACAGGAAGGCAACCAAAATTAATCATTCCCCCAAATGGACTTCGAATCCACAACAATCGCATACAATCAGACACTATCTATGCCACTGGTGTATTTATTTTAAAGATCCATTTCCCGCGAACATATCTGACTAAAATTTCGCACTTCAACACTTTATATTCGAGTTCTGCGGCATTTCCTCCCTCACAGCATTCGAACTAGATGTATCTTTTGAGTCACACTTTTGCGATGTGAAATCTCATTTCGCACTTAATTTTACCTTTTACCTTTGATGTTCGTACCTTAACGCTGTCGCACCTATTGACGTGTTGTTTTTCACTAATGGTTGTTTTTACTGGCAGTACGGCATAGTAATATACGAATAGAGTGTTTGGTAAAGCGATTTCTAAGAAGGAATGTAATATAAGTGTTGATGGTTTTAATTTCAATGAAGTTTTGGTTTTTGTGACTTAGAATTTGTTTGGAATAAAAAAATAGTAAGATGTAGTCTAGTGAAAATATATAAACACACTCCATAATTGTCTCTAGCTTCAACTTTATCCTGCATAATTTAACAAGCATTATCCTAATACTAGGATAATGGACGGTGGACGATCTAGTATTAAAACATTCGGTTTCCCATTTTCAAAAGCAAATGCCACGTTTAGTATCCATACCAGAATAACATAATGAAAAGATTCCATTACCCTGAGTGGGAATCGAATCCATAAGCATCACATTTAGCGCTTAACAGCATTCTACTGGGCTACGACGGTCTCAATACTAGATATTATATATTCCATAAAAAGAATCTACTCGTTCTCTCTACGTACGAGTAATAAAAATAGGATTTCATACATATTTGCTCAATACTAAAAACCATAATAAAAAGGAATCCATTCAACACCTAGAGAATTTTATAACCATTTTCCCATAAAATAATATATCTGTAAGTACTATCAATATGAGAATTTATATTTCCTAGTGCAGTCGTAAAACTTTGACTTTCAGGAAGGTGTGACGTGACGGACCATGTCCCTAGAGAGTTCTGTATTGATCCATCTTATGAGTTATGATTTTAAAAGTATACTATTTTTTTAGCTTCATCACACACATAGTTAGACAAAGGGAATCTGGGAACCTAGTTTCTTAATATAATAATTATCTACTATTTAATTGCAACACCATGGTACGAGGGCGTTGTAGATTTGATTCCTACTCAGGGGAACTAAATAATTAACATTTTGATTTCCTTGCTGTCATAACGGGGAATTCCCTCTAGATTTCAGTAGAAAGTGGGGAATAGATTATGACAATGGGGAACGGAGTGTCTAAATACTAGATTTCTAAGTTCCCTGTTTCCCCAAATGTCCAGTCATTATGCTCACATAATGACTGGACATTTGCCCTCAGGATACAGCGTAAAACTAAGCTAAGCTAAGGAAAGACAACTTTGTCGCTAAGGCTAATACTTAAGTTAACAATACCTAATGCACAATATAAATATATTTCTACTTTATTCCATAGTAAATTTGTACAGCAGCATTAAAGCCCATTTTAAAGGCACTCGTGGCTGTCAGATGCAACCCGTTTTGCATTTGCCGCGTAGGAAATCGGTTACTCTGCCCACTCTCCTTGTTAGCACTTTTACGGTTGTAAGTTTTGTGTTTATATTAATAAATATATTACTAAGAGGGAAGTGAACAAAGCGAAGTACGGAATGTCTTGACACTAGGTTCTCAGCGTGAAGGGACGAGTAGGCTAAGGGCACCATGACGATCTAGTTTCCCCGTTCCCAATAAGAACTAGTACATACATATACCTATAGCAAAGAATCAAATAGTCATTGTTTCTATACATAATATTATAATACGATAACTAGTATAAGCATATAAATCATGATTACGTAAATTTATGTTAAACATAATTTTCTAAATGATTTAATTAAATAAATTATCATCACAGCGATCTGTTTCCTATGTGCAAATCATTTTGTGACAGTCAAATATTATAACATTGATTGATTATGGACTGTAATTAATTCTATTTTGTTTATACTCGTATGAGTTGTCACGTTGTGGCTTAGTGGAAATAATATTTCTAATTTATTGGACATTAAACCATAACAACATTAAAATGAGAACAATATGATAAAAATAATATTGTCTAATGATTTGTACGGACTAAGTATACTATTAAGATTAATAAAAAAGCTTTAAAAAAAGCTCCTTGCTGAGCTGGAAGTAATTTCAGCTAATAAGCGTGATCTGCTCAGGCCGTCATATCGCAAGGGTGCTAGGGTGTGACTGTAACACGACGGTTGTGGGTTCTATCCCCACTGGAGGGAGTATTTTTTTTTAATTTCTCTTAACATTTATTTTCTTTTCTCTGATCACTTTCCGTTCAATTCACGAGGAGTAAGTCGAGTGGAAAAATTCAAAGCAGCTTTTTTTCTCGTTATCAGGACTGATGCTGTAAGTTTACCACGACGACTTCAAATAATGATAAGCATATTATTTAATGAAATTACATAATTTAAATTGCTTTTTAAAAATTGTTAAAAGAAAACTCATTTTCAAATTTCCTCTTGTTAAAACAAAAATTGTCAAAACAAAACGACTCGTCGTCACATTAATTAGGCAAAGATTTCAATTCGATAATTCAAACGTAAATAGCCAAAATAATTGTTCTAAGTATAATGAAAAATAAATAGAAATGATTAATTGAGATTTCAAAGTACACAGTGTTTAATCTAAAGGTCATTAATATTAACAATTTTGTTCTTTGGACAATTTAGTCTTGACTATTGAAATTCTATATACACCTACCTTATATGGAGATGATGGATTTGGATGGATATACTTAATTTTTTTTTAGTTTCAATGAAATGTCGAGACATTCCGTTCTCTTTACGTCTGAATTTGAGACATTACGTTGCGTGGACCCGTACTTCAAAACCGCGCTTTGTCTTACGAGAGCAGAGAAATGATAAATTTATTGCTCCAAGCGTCCTCTGCGTCTTAATTCTGTCATTTTGACGAATAATCATATATACCCTTTACAACATTAAGGAACAACACTTATGTGAGAGGCATGAGCAGGATTTACTAGGCCGCCGTAATGTTTGATCGGGGACTTGAAATCTCTGCAAGCGAGACCATATCTTGGGCCTGACGTGATCCAATTTACATAATACGGGCTTCGCCTTCTTCTATGTAAATTTGGAGTTTTCGCTATCATTCCGAAAGATATTAAAGGTTATGAAATGATTGATAGGAGGTAGATCTGTCGTGGGATGATTTATGGGATGGGTTTCTGGTGACAAGTTATTAAGTCGGTTCAGAAAAAAGGCAAACGTATATTTGACTTTTTTATATTTTTTTATAAATAGATGAAAAAGGAAAAAGTGTGAGTTAAGTTTTGGTAAGAATAATTAATTAACACGGTATTTTTTAGATTTTTTTTCCGAATTTCTTACCACAAAAAAGACGCAATTTACATAGATTAACCAAAACCTTTACGCACATATATCTCAAATAACACTAAAATACCTATATGTAGCTTAACCACCTTTCACACAATAAAAGCTTCCTTTAGTTGTGATAAAATCACATAATAATACATTTCATTGTAATTTCATGAACATTATACTGTTTCTGGTAAATATATCACTTTAATTTGTGATCGAAGTGTGATAATAACATTATGAATAATTAGGCCTCGAGGAGCCGTTCTTGATAACGTCAGCCGATTAATCAAATTCGTTATGTACTACCGTTCACTTTTTTTATTTTCTTAATATTTATTGGTTGAGTTTTATGTATAAAATTATTTATAACAGTATTATTATTTTTTGGGTTAGCAGAGAAATAAAAATGATATAAATATAATATGGGGATTGAATCTATCCTTATAAGTGGATGAACCCACGCCTCCGCCTCCGAGTGGGAATCGAAACTACCGATATGATGTAATTATATTGTTCTTGATTTTTTTTAGTGTCACGCTACAGCGTATTTTTTAAATAATATAAAATCACTCTAGCCTGCAGATTTTGCTTCTACAACTATAGTATATACACTATTGCTGTCCTATATAGGAATCATTACTAAATAATATACATTGTTTTTGAAGTCTGCAAAATTAATATTATATAATATTACAATGAAAATTATAATAATTTTAACGTAGAGTCTCAACCTTCACCGCAGAATTTAATTTCTATTACATTCACAGTAGAAAATACACGCCCAAATATCTTGTAACATTGTTTTCATTCACCGTACCGCATAAAATTAAACCATAATTTCAAGACAAAACCGCCTCTATATTAGGACACACTAGGTGCCGTAGATATCAACTTTGTGGAATAGGTATTGAGTACATATTTCCTATTTTTTTTTCTCAATTTTTTTTTACGTAGCAGGGATAGTCATAAAGGATCTAGTGTCAAAACATTCCGTTCTTTACTTTTAACACGAATTTGAGACAGCATAATGAGTGGAGATGCTCTTAAATTATACTTTTTAGCTTCCGATACTTCCGTACCCCATCGAGTATTGGAACTCAAGCCACTCTTTACCTCATTACCAGAGCGAGGAAATGAAAATATTAAATATTTAAATTTCCCCGAGTAGTAATCGAACTCATAACCGTCACGTAAATAGTCGCGCGCTTGTACACCTGCACCACGACGATCTCAATGTCATTTCTATAGAATCATCTATGGTTTTGGAGTTAGGTTTTGCAACAAAATTTATGCTACATCACAACATTAGCGTCTGAATATTCATTACGCTTCATAATATTTACAACGAGCGCTAAAACGAATTATGCGACAACAAAATTTTAGACTTTTGTAAAAGTTCATATTATTTATTCAACTTGTTGATTATGAACCTTTTAGTTGTTTGTTCAGTATTTTACTTTAGCGTGTACAATAAATATATAATTCATTATTTTATCTTATTATCAATAATTATTTTAAAGGATTTCTATAAAAAAAATATCCAAGATATTGTACCTACTTTATATCTTTAATTTATGCATACAGTCGATTTTCAAAGAAAGTAATCTGGAAAAATACTTACGTTTGTATATTTGTAACATGTGTTATATTATGTTATACCAGACGATATAAACGATGAAGCCAAAAAAATCAATTTTCTCTTACAATACTACAAAGTTGAATTAAATATATATTTATACTCGGCGTCGAATTCCGCCACTCCAGAATTCGTCGGAAAGTGAATGACAGTGTCGTAACACTAGTTTCCTTCTGCCTACCCTGCTGTGTACGGGATACAGCGTGAAGCAGCCTGCAATGTATCTAAAATTAGGCGTGGTGAACGGACTGACTTTACATTACCCTGTCACAATGCTTCGCGGGAAAAAGCGAAAATACTCTTATTCATCGACAAAATAAAATTCAACACAAAACTAAACAAACTTAAAGAATAATGATTAATCTGACTTCATATATGTGTACATAGTATATAGGTAGTATACGTAGAAACAAATAAAAGTAAGTCACGGGTGAGTACGATCTGAATTCTCAGTTTGAGTAGCATGCGCTCATTTCTTTTGTCTCTCATTTGAAATGACAGACGTTTTGTATTGTAGTCACAAATAAAGCTGCGGAAGAAAAGAGTGTAAGCTTTTACTTTTGAACAATATACACCGACCGGAGTTATATTATGAGCTTCTCTGTTGCATCTTATGAAACAAAGGATTGATTGTTAGAAAGTAAATGCGGTGGTGTTTTTATGATTTTTTGTTAAAGTGTTTAGTAACATCGTAGGCAGTGAGAATTTCAGATTTTAGTGTTAAGACACTCCGTTACCATTAATACATTTCTGCTGCTCAATTTCCGCCAATGGAGGCATTGCGTGTTGAGTAACAGAATTCAACGCCACGCCTTGCCTCTTTACCAATGCGATAAAATGAAAATATAAAATATTTCCTCGAGTGGGATTCAAACCCAAAACCTGTCGTGTTTACAGTTGAAAAATATATTTCAAGTATCTTGGCATACAGGGATATTAAAAGAGACAGCAGGGTAGGCAAAGGACATCTCCTTTCTAATTTTTCCGTTAATTCAAGAGGCATTGCGTATTGAGTGGCGGAATTCAACGCCGTGCTTTGCCTTGACACCGTAGAAACCACTTGAGAGCATAGAAAATGAAAAAAATATATATTCCATTTGCTCGAATGGGAATCGAACCCACAAGTTATCGCGCTTAGATTCGCACGCTTGTGTCCCTTAAAATTTACTACAATCATTACGATTAAAAAATATATTGTTAACAATATGTATTATATTTTATTGGCTATATCATCGTTTCTATATTACTTTATAAAAATATTATATGTCTTATATATATTTCAGCCTAAATAATTCACACGATTGATAATTATATTTAATGTCTTGATAGAAGGAATATTATCATTTAATATAATTTTATATTTAGTCACCATCTTACAAAAGTTATTTTCTGTATACAATATTATTATTATAACAGATTCACACATTTCCTCGCATAGCATTATGGGCAGAATTAAATAAACTTTCGTTTATAATAAATATTGAGATAACATCAATTGATAAAATAATAATTGTGAAAATTTTAAAGTTTCATGTTTTTTAACCTATAAAAACTGAAATATTAATTGGCTTATTATCGGCTTCATGTTACATGATTAAATGGATCTACATCAAAAGACTCATTAGAGACCACCATCATCACCTCGACCATTAGAGATCAGAGATCACCAAAGCCCGTAAAACTTACTTTAAAAAATACTTTTCACATTTAAAAAAAAACTCAACACTTTAGCATGGTAAGAATAAAAGAAAAGACATCCTGTATCACTTATATCACAAGCTCCTCTGTATCATTAGACAAAAACAAATATAGACAACACAATCAGCTTTTCAAATCCAATTGCAAAACAGAAGCCGATGAATATTGTCAAAGTTTTGATTAAAAACCCCTCTTACTATCTACTCAGTGTTTGTTCGGCGTTAAAGTCTTTGTTGGGATATCGATTAGTGGATATTTGTTTTTCCTGTTCCTCCTCCGTTTGTTTTATTACTTCTTATATTTTGAAATAACAGGAAAATATTCTTATTTTTCCCGGAACAAATAAAAATGTTTAAATTCAAATGTCTTGGCGTTTTAATGAATAATGAGTGAAAATAGAATTTCTATTTCGGACACGAAATTGTATTTAAAAGTGGCGACTTGAAGTAGATTTTTTTAATTAATTTTGTTGTTAGTAAGCGTCAGTTCCAGAACCTCAGCACACAATGGCACAAACTCTCATTGGGAAGTTGGGAACGGAGTGCCTTACACTGGGTTCCAAGGTTCTACTGCCTACTATAGCTAATAAATAGCTTTTACTTAAGCTGAGCTATATTCAATCTACTTTGCTATGCATGCGGGTTTATTATGCAGTGATGACTAAAATATGAATTCGTCAATAGAACCTATTGAAGTTACATACAAATCTACATTTAGATATCGCTTTGAAATATGTCAAGCTCAGTTAAGAGAATAATTCAATATTCCTGGAGCTGTAACACGTCTAGTATTTTCGTCTGTAACAAATTGAACTGAGAAATGGCAATAACTGACACCGATAATGGAATAACAGAAGGTGGCAGTTGAGTTAAAATTGTAAAATCATACACAAAATTTGATTCGATTTGAATCAATACTGAATAATAAAACAATAATTCTGGATGCGTTAAGGTCAAGTTAGATCAGCTTATTTTTAATGTATTAATCCTTAGGAAAGAAAGATATTTATTTTGAAAAAGTAAAACAATTTGAACGTTGCGGAATTTGAACCTCTTGGTAACCGTACAAGAGCTCTGAGCACTAAACCATAAGTCCTCATTTAGTTACGTCGAAATTCTTATACGCTTGTTAAAACTTATTTATGTTGTTACCATCTTTGTAGGGAGAGGCATATTTGTGTTGTCAATAAGCATCAGACCAGCGTGCTTACTGGTTTCCCGCAAAGCGGCGGATCCCAATGCATAAAAAATATAACTGATCGCTGTCATAGATGAATGATATATGAGAAAATCTATATAATGGAAATTTACTAATGACATAAAACCTAATATATATTTTTTTGTATGGCAAATGGCTAAACCGATTTAGGTGCAGTTGTGTTTTGGTACGCTTTATATAAATGAAAAAGTTTTACCAATTTGAATTAATATAAAACTATGTCTTTTAGAATTGGCTTAAACTTTAGTTTTCAATGTGTGACGAGAGGCCGTGATGTGAAGCCGTAGAGGCAAATTGGTGCAGTGCGAGACAAACGCGACGGCTACAATATATGTTCTCGTCCATACTTTAATCGTAGTTTTATTAATATAATTATCATATTATTTGACGGAAACAAAGTCACAGGCGTAGCTAGCTTTGCCAAAATAAAGAAAAATTTAAAATCTTACTTAATATAAAATTATGTTCACATAATTTTCATATTACAGATAAACTTTTGATTACCGAACCTATGGCTGGAAGTACTGTCGGCGTAGTGTCGTCTAATATGCGAGCATTTATTACTGACTTTATTGAAAAGCGAAACTTTTCGCATAGTTGTAATGAGGAAACTTCGAGAGTACGAGTA
Source organism: Heliconius melpomene melpomene (assembly GCA_000313835.2). Lineage (NCBI taxonomy): Eukaryota > Metazoa > Arthropoda > Insecta > Lepidoptera > Nymphalidae > Heliconius > Heliconius melpomene. Next base: position 16,482 of record HE669329.1, on the reverse strand, counting down.
CAGTTGTCAACATTACGTAGAAAAGTAGGTCATTGAAATTTATAATTACATTTCATTTTTTCAATTTGTAGATTATTTTTTAGGGTTCCGTAGGTCCAAAGAAATAAACAAAACATTTATAGAATCACTTTTTTGTCTGTCTGTACATCTATTAAGACCATTTAACTCGAGAACCCTTTGAGATATGAAGCTCAAATTCATAATAAATATTCACGTCTCGTCTATAGTCTCTTGGATCACAGAAAAAAAGCTCTCCCTTATAACATTTGGGAGTCTCCTAAAAAGTCTCCTCCTATTTTAAAACGTAAACTTGATCTTTATTTGAATTTTTATCCCAAATACAACATCACTAATTACATTTTTCAAGTTCACGCTGTATTCCGCATATATAAAACAAGGGAATTTGTGGTGCTAAGTGGCGGAAATCAACGCAGCGTTTCCATTTCCTCGAGTGGAAATCGAACCTCAACCTGTCGCGTTTACAGTTTCTTCTCTCAAATACATTGAAAAAAATGTAAAATAGTAGGTTTATTTTATACGCTCATATTAATAAGCCTCTGTTTACCTACAACATACGTTATTTAGTCTGTAAATGTATACAGTACCGTACAGTGAGTGAGCCGGGGGCGACGTAACGGTGTGTCTTAAATATTCAACACTGTACAAACTGGGCGTCGAACAAAATTTAAGTTTAATATAGATGAATTTATTAATTTGTTTATTTTAATCTATATATATAATAAAACTGTTAAGGGGGTAAAATCTGTACATTGAATATAAACTAAAAAAAACACTTCAGGGGGACTTAATACATTTAATAGAAGGTAAAAATATAATTTTTGGAATTCTTGTATGTCTGTCTGTCTGTTGTGACTCTTTAACGCAAAAACTACTGGACGGATTTAAATGAAACTTCTTTTGTTGCATAGCTATTAGTCTTCGCCTACATAGAGGCTATAATTTATTTTGATAGCCCGAATACCTGATGTGAAGCCCTAGCAGCCCGCCTAATCCATAAGAGATATCAATACAACGCTTTAGGAAAAGTTATTCAGCGTGATGAGCATTTTCTGTTGACATAAAAAAAATCGATCCTACCACAAAGTGGAACCCCAGTCACCCAGCTAAACTTTAAAAATATATAATCTGTCGTCTTAAAATAAACTATTGTACGTAATAAACATTTTTTGACGTTTATTAATATCATAATTATTATTTAGAATTGTTAATTCATAGTTTTTAGTTAAATTTAAGTAAATATCTTCATTTTACTTTATTAGTTAAGAGCGCCTATTATTATCTCGAAAGCAAACATATATGCTAATTTTAAAGTACATAATTTTATCAGGCGTTCTTTCATTTCTGTCAAAATACGTATTTATATTCATCCCCCCTCGCGAACACATCTTTTAATTCCCTTCATGAAACTTATATTTATACAGGAAATATTTTATACAACTTCTATGACTACTATTATTATAAAACTAAAGAGATTGCTTAGTTGACGCGGTAATCTCAGAAAGTACGGATTTAAATTGAATAATTAGTTTTGTGTATCATAGTGCCTACATATAGGAATGTTTAGGCTATAATGTTTATTGTGTGTTCAGTGAGAAAACTCAACGCCGCGCTCGACACCAGAGCGAAGAAATGCAAATATTCGATATTTAATTTCCTCAAGTGGGAATCGAACCCACAACGTGCTGCGGTACCAGTCACACTTTATGGCCCTACGCCACGACTGGCCTCATAATAATCTTTTACTAGATACATTTCAAAGCAATATGTTACAAGTTATTAGCTATTTAAAATGCAGTATAAGATAAAGATATCCTGTAGTATTATTGTATCAGTTACAAGCAACACACCCCGGCTTTGCACGGGTGCAACCATACACACAAGTAACATGTACTTATGTAGGTGCTAACGTGCTGTTAGTGTATAGTCTTCTATCATATTTTTCTATCCATTTAATAAAGAATAAAACTTTATTGTTTTTATAACCCTTATGATTATCAAAATGGTGTGGATGATATTTAAGTTTATGATTTACCTATTTGACGATTAGAAAATACGGCTGCAGATAACAAGTCAAACAGTTTTCCAGGACACTCCTTATGATAAATACGATAGAGAACACACAGCTAGAAGACGTTTCTACGCAATGCTAAAGTGTCAAGCCTTTTACAGATCATTGGTTCCCCATTGTTTCAAACGGTTCTACGTTGTAAGCAATTAAATGTGCCAAGCTGGCACTGGGATGCACCCGCCCAGAGACAACGTGGCCCCACATATGAACGTACCTCGATCCTATAATGATGCTGATGACCACCACTTTTTTAAGACCAATTTGGCCTTGCTTTCTACATGATCGCGATACTTTCAGTCACGCGCTCTATATAAGGGTATTGTTTTTGAAGACGACAAATGTTGTGATAAACGCGCAAACTTATGTCTTCTGGAGGTTAAATTGAACCAAGTTCCTTTCACCTATGAGGAAAAATTCCCAAGGGATGCCTCAACAGAAGACATAAGTTTATTTCATCACTGGTCGACGTTTCAAGCTACATGAACAATAATAGAGTCCAAATCTACAAAAAAAATTCTGTTTGTCTGTTTATTTGTCTGTACACACTAACCTCCGGAACTACTAGACTGATTTGAATGAAACTTTTTGTTGTATAGTTATAAAGTCTAGGCAACTTCTAGGCTATAGTTTATTTTAAAAATCTGGACACCTGATGTGGAACCTTAAAAGCCTGTCTAAACTATAAGAGATATAAATATACTGCCTTTGAGAAAATTTAACATTTTGACAAACAATTTCCAGATATTTATACGTAACAAAAATTAAGGTCTGGAGTACCTGGCAGCCCATCTAATCTCGAAGAGATAAAGATAGCGTCTTAGTAAAAGTGGATCAACATAACAACTTGGGCCCTGGCCTGGCCCAATATTTGTCTCTATATCTATGGTAAGATGTCAATTGAAAGGTGAACGTCTCATTGTGCGTCTATATCACTAAATCTAAAAGCCACAAATTTTATAAAATTAATAAAGTGTTGTGTATTTGTGACTTAAAAAAATATGCCTTCTATAAGGCGGTGGACAAATTTAGGCAGAAGAATCTAATCGTACTGCCCAGAACGTGAAGATTGCAATGAACGTGAGCACGATAGTTGACTGATAATGGTGCAAATTTGAATCGAGCTGCTTTTTGTTACGATATATCAATTGATGCCCGCAGTGCCTACAGCTGTGTTGCTATTGGATCTATGAACTCAGCTTGCCAATCTTGTAAGGTTATTGTAAAAACTCAGTTTGCCAATCAATTTGGTGGCGCAATGATTTTATTATAAGGAGGAGGATTGCCAGTTGTCCCACGTTCAATGCAAGCTGAGTTGCTGAGATGTTTAAAGTCCTCGAAATTGTGGAAACATGTCAAGGTATTAAATTTAAGCAAGAATATGCGTGTCATGTTGCAAAATGATCTATCTGGAGACATATTCTCTAAACAACTCATTGATATTGGTAATGGCAAACTTCCTATATATGCGCTGACTGGCTGCATCACCTTTCCTGATAGTTTTTGTCAGTTAACGTAATCAAAAGATGAACTCATTCATAAAGTGCTTCCAAATGTTGCCGAAATGTTGCTGATTATTTATTCCATAATTGGTTGTGCGAAAGAGCTTTACTGACTGCCAAACACACTGATGTAAATGAATTATATATAAATTTTCAAGATAGCATTCCTGGCAAAATAAGGACACATAAGTCAGTTGATATGGCAACTAATGAAGATGATGTCGTGAACTATCCACCGGAATTTTTAAACTCACTTGATTTGCCAGGATTGCCGCCTCACAGCCTTCAATTAAAACTTGAATGTGTAGTTATAATGTTGCGAAATATTAACCAACTGAAACTTTGTAACGGCACACGATTAGTGATAAAAAAATAATGAATAACGTAATAGAAGCAATCATATTGAAAGGAAAGTATAAAGGAAAAGACTTTTTAATGATGCATCCCAATGATTTCGACTGACATACCATTAGAGCTTAAAAGACTACAGTTTCCAGTACGGCTTGCTTCCGCAATGACCATAAACAAATCCCAGGGGCAGTCATTAAGTGTTTGTGGTATTAATATAGAAAGCTCATGTTTCTCGCATGGTCTATTGTATGTTGCCTGTTCCCGTGTTGGAAAACCATCAGCTCTGTTTGTTTACGCGCCAGATAACCAAACAAAAAATAACGTGTACCATAAAGTACTACAATGAAAATGAAACTGAATTTAGAATAAGTAAAAATAAAATAAAATATAATAAGTAGGTATCATAATAAGATATCGGAAATTGTTATTTTTATTATCATTTTTAATGAATATTATAAGAATTAAAAATGTTTTAAGTTTTTATTTTTTTTATCTTACTAGCTGACCCGGTGTCGCGAATAGCAGAATACATATTAAAAAAAATCGACTGTTAGGCGATACGAAGTTCGCGGGTCTGCTAGTTGTAAATAAGGACCTATAAAGAACTAAAAGATTGTTCACTTGTTTTGAGGCCAGTCATAGCGGAGGTACTCAATATACAATGCCTCCAGAATTCAGCGGAAAATGGGGAATGGAAATGAGAATAGTGTATTTTATATATAAGACTATAGTCCCGGTTTCCCTCTGCCTACCCTACTATGTGCGTGAAGCTAAAAAAAATAACAAAACGATTGTCGAGACTTAGCTGGTTTTGATCATCGTTATTGTTATTTTACTTTATGCTTTTAATGCTTATTTATTTTTAAAAATAATAATGAAAATCTGTTTTTTAACAATAAATACCATTAATTATTGAATTCAATTCCGACTTGGGAGAAAAAAATATTCTATAAAAACGAATTATATTTTACCTAATTTGGTAAAAAATTGTAGATAAATTCTGCTAGTTGCCGTTTGGTTATATCATCACGACAAGTATGTAAAATCTCTTTTATTTTTATAACGCCAAAAATATGTCAAAAGAGTACAAAGGCAAATATGCTATTCAAAGTTAGGCCATTCGAACAATTTGTATGAGTTTTTGGAAAATTAAAAAATTGATTAGAAAGCGAGAATGGCCGTCATAACTTTCACGACATGATTGCGATTGTAAAATATTCGAGTTTTGCGTTGTAAATTTTTCTGATCTGTATATTTATGCACAAAGCAAAATATAAAACTACATTTTTTTCTAGCTTCATATTGTATCTCGTCTATAGCAGATAGAGATAGAGGGAACGTAGTGTTAAGACACTCCGTTTCCCACGTACGCACATTTTTTGACACATAATGGGTTCGATTTCCAATCGAGGAATTGAAATATTTAATGGGCAATGCAAGTGTCTTATCTAATATGAATGGAGTGTCTGAACAGTTACCACAGGTTACCAGGTGTCCACTGCCTACCTTGCTATCAGAAAGTTACAGAGTAAAGTTAAAAAAGCCTCCGAAATAAGTAAAAATAAAAAAAAAACATAATAATGTTAAATTTTCAACTGAACTTAAGCAAATCTCTGCTATTATAAAAGGTACATGTGTAATAGAATTAATTATAATTAATTTCGTTACTATGTGTATAGCGCCGTTACAAACTACAACACTTGTTCCGTTACACATATTCGGTAGTTCCCCTTTTACAGCTGTTTACATTTTACGCTACAATTATACTAACATTCAAGAGTAGATTTCTGAAATGAACTTCATTGTTTATTACGTTAGATGTTCCTTAATAGTCTTTTTGCACATTCACGAACGCTCTGAGGCAAAATTAAATTCTTTCAGCCATTACATAATTATTTCGAAATTCAAATTGTGGTTACTTTTCAATGTGGCGGTAGATTTTAGGGTTTATTTTATTTGCTAGCTTTTCCATTGGGAATAATTAGGTTTTGTATGACTCATTATACATTTATTGTAAGTGTCCAAGGTAACACAGATCACAGACTAACGCGTTGTAATATACTGTATAGCTTTTCACATTATATTATAAAGTATACAAGACAAAAAAATATCAATTTGAAACAGTAATTTGCAGATTATCGAGTTTTAACCAAACAAACTTATCTTTAATTGGAGGACTCGATAAATGCAAGACAGTAGGTTCGATCGAATAATCCTCGAAGGGGGAATTTTATATTATAACGACATTCATTTTCAAAAATATTAATCGCTATTTTACTGATTTTCTAAGACTATTTGCGGTATTTTTTTTATTACACGCCGTAACCTGCACATAGGAGAGTAGGCAAATGGAACCTGGGAATCTAGTGTTAACATCCCCCACTAATCTACTTTCGTTCCCCACTTTCCGCCAAATTCTCGAAGCAATGCCTACTAAGTGGCGTAGCTTTATGTTTCCGATGTCTTGACATGCAATACTGAATATCTATAAATTAAAAAAAAAGAAAGTAGATAATGTAATGTTATGTATTAATCTATGGAAAAGTACGATATTACAATGTACAAAGAACTCTCTTTAAAATAATATGTTAAATACGAATATTGTTTTATCGCAGCCTCGATCTAAAATACCTAAATATATTTGTTTTTTGGATATTATGTTAGTCAAAAGTCTAAACTAAAATTTTGAAGCTCAAACCGTCAAAAGTTTGTACAAAATGGTGAGAAATAACACTTTCCATAATGTGTTCTGTGTACGTAAATAGTCTTTTTGAGGAATTTGTTTTTGTACCTAGTAACTTGTCTACTTCGCTGATATGAAACAACCAAAGTCTTTAAATGTTGCTTCGAGTTGTGCCATTTAATGTTGAATATCGTGAGGTTTTAAAGATAATTAATTCGTAAATCGTCCATCTGTCCGTCTGTCTTTCTATCTGTCTGTCAAGAGCCTTTATCTCAGTGCCGTTATATTGCAAAAAACGAGTACTTCCGCTTGACCAAGAATTATACAGTTTGGCAGCTACTGTTTACAGGGATTACGTCAGGAAACAATGTAAAAACTAACTACTTGTGGTTAAAGCTTAAAAATTAAAAGGGGGCAAAATTTAGTATTAAAGTTGAGTGGCGAAACTCAACGCCGTCCTTTGTCTCGACACGAGAGTCACACGCTTGTGCCCCTGCACCACCTGACTTGTAACATCGTTAAAAACAAAAAAGAACAATAAAGAAAGATACTGAAAGCTACCAGTATTAAATCTTACTCTCGACAGCTATAAAAATAAACAATGAAATAAACACACGTGGGCTTTCGTTTTCCAAGTGAATTACGAGTGTTTAAAATTTAATTCTCCCAATGCTGGCTGAAGTAATTTTATTAGCAGACTGTTTCACGAGACTATAAAGATGACAAATGTACTGAGGGTGCGGGTCGAAGTGATAATCAGGATATTTTCAGATAAAACTGCTTCGGATTTGCACTAAAACTATATTATGATTTGGATAGAGCAAAGTAGCGGGGATATTTGAAAAGATTTGTGTCATAAGAGATATCTGACTAGTCAGACAAGAGCTTTCAATAGCCGCAGCCCAGCGGTGGATTAGAAAAACCAAAAGATCACTGGTTGAGTAAACATGGCGAAAGCCATATTGATGGTCATTAATTAATCGGTGATCCTCCAGATTAACCAAGAGCTTGGCTATTTATAATACTCTCCAATCACTTTTGAGAGCAGGGAGGTAATAGCAATACGCCTGCAGTCAGATGGGTAGGTTTTTGAAAAAGTGACATTCACATGCTATAGAATTGAGTGGGCAGAAAAAATATTTCACTACATATTCAATACATTTTTTTTGCAAAATTAATAGTTTCTGTTGATTGAGTTACATACATATTATATACAAATTTGTTACTGATACTGACAACAAATCGTACTATTGATAAACTCTTTTATACGTTTTGCTCAAAAATAAGCTTTATATTCCTAAACATACGAGCTACCATATACTTTATATATATCTCTTTCGATTGCAATCTGACCTATAGCTTTTTTATTGTATATGCAATTACTGTTTTACTGTGAACGGGCGTCTCAATTCTGATTGCCTTTGATCCTCATAGATTGGCATAGTTCAAGTTGAAATAGTTCATCAATATCTTTGTAAAAATACATGAATTAAAGTTGTGATAGATGCGTGTTGGCCTATTTATATGAAGGTGGTGGTGGTGGTGATGTGGGTGGTGGGAAGGTGGTGGTTTTAATACAGAATATTTTTTTTTGTACAGAACGTAGAAGTATGTTTGAGACATTTTTAAATACATCTTGCTTTTTATCTAATACCTAAAAAACTTTTTAATTTCTCGCTCTGGTAACCAGGTAAAGTGCAGCGTTGAGTTACACCATCCAATACGCATTGTCTCAGAATTCGTCGGAAAGGGGGAAACGGAATTATCCTCGGTTCCTCTTGACTACCCTGCTATGTGCGGGATTTAGTGTGAAGCTAAAAAAAGTATTTGGATATTTATAGATATATTCAGCAATATTCCAACTCACGATTTTCATCATAGTAATAACCTAAGTTCCATATCGCTCTTGTAATATAACATTACCAAGAAAAATCCCAATAAATTCCCCTATTGAAATCGACCTAAAAATAACAGAGCTCACGTACCAGTATAACAATATTATGTAGGAATGAATCCCCGCATATTATTTTGTACGGTTTCAATAACGGGAAACATCTGTGAAAAGAAATTGATTATCGCCCGCGCTTAGACGGTGAGGTTTTAACATGAAAAGTCACTTACAGACGTTACAGTGTTACGCGACGACGCATTTTTCCTATCATCACCTCGTTCTTTTCTTCTTAAGTGCTTTAAAAAAATATTCTTGACAAATTTTAGGAGATGTGTATGACACTTCAATAATTAATAGAAATGGAATAATGTATTTTATGTAATAGATTCTACTTAGATGAGCTAGTAACTTTGAATGATGATTCCAGGGAATGACGGACTGACTTATTTCAATTATGCTATCATTAAGAATTCGATCCCAACTACGGAATATATTGAAATGTTTTGCAAGTACTTTTCAATATTTTAGAAATCCTTACCTTACTGTAAAATACAGAAAAAAGTTAAACATTTTCCATCACTTCAAATTCATATACATACCTGTGCTAGTACAAATAAATAATTCAACCACTTCCGCAACCCAAACCAAAACTTCGAGTGGGGTAAAATTTTAATACACACTTAGCAAATTAGGCGGGTTGCGTTTCCATTCCACATCCGAATTCAACGACAAAGAAAATGAAACATCAGGGATAGCAAAGCCTCAGGAGGATCAATTAATATAATGAGGCAGCCAATGTTATAAAGAACAAAGGCTATTTCATAAAGCTTCGTACAAATTAAACAATCTTAATTAGTCTCGCGATACGATAAGTAAGTAATCTGCGAAAGGGCTGTTAGAAAGATTAATGGTCGGACAGCTTAGGTCGACGACTTCTTTCGTGTTTTGGGATATCTATATTTAGATTGGAGCTGTCGTGCCACAGTTGACAATTTTCTGATATATCTATATTTAACAAAATAGAACATATTTTGGTCGAAACATTTACTTAAAAAAAAATAATTTCTAATTGTATATTACCTAAGAGACAAGGTGGCGGAAGAGCATAAGCGACCGACTATACGCGACAAGTTTTGGGTTCAATTACTACTCGAGTTCATAAAATATTTTATGTTTTCATTTACTCACACTGATCGTTATCAGAGTGAAGAAATCAAAACATAAAATAAACAAACTCTTTGAGTTCCACCTGTCAAGAAGAACGTGCTCAGCTGATTTGCGCACGTCGTCAATTCTGGGAACCTAGTGTTAAAACATTCCATTCCCATTGAGCTACTTCCGCTTACCTCCACTCAAACATACATTATAAACATAAAAGAAAAGATAGAACTAAATAAAACAATACACTGATAAAAAACATAATCATAAAGAAAGACAAAAAACTTGACTAACTAGAAATAAAAGTTTTTCAATTTATTTATTATGCATAAATATAAGTTTAGAACAATCTCGAGCACAGCATCTTTCGAGGTTAGAAGTTGTTGTAATATTAATATACAGTCCGGTATCACTCTCTGAGGGATCCTACGAGTTCTTGGCCAGTGTCCCAGGTAACTGCACAAGTTTGTGCAGTGCAGGACAAAATTATAGCCCAATATATATTATTTATTGTTTTATGCAATTTAGAGATAGATAAAAATGGTTCTTTATAATATATGTATCTAATAAAATTACATTATAGTTATTTCACATAAATTTAGAACATTTATTAAAAAGTTAAAATTTCGAATTACACGTAATACAAGATATAGGTATAAAAATAAACTATCCACTCAATAGTCGTTTGACAGCCCTAAAAAATATCAATTTAAGCCCCATAGGCTATCATTAACATTAAAAAATAGTAAAACAAAACGAATTACTTTCACCTTTTATCGATATTATCGACAACAATCGAAAATATGTAAAAGATTTTTTCCAAAAAAAATATTCCCTTGTTACTGCTTCATTGTGAAATCCGTCCTTTTGTTTACCGATAATTTCACGGTTGTATACTTTTCGATGATCGCAATTGTACGTATAACCCGAAATGAATGTTGCCTCCGGGACCATAAATCCTCTTATATTAAAACTGGTCTGACACTGTCCAAGAATATGAGGTCGAAATAATAAAGACAAGTATTTATTTCAGCACTATAGTCTATAAATTTATATATACCTATGGAAGTATTGTTGAATTGGAGGATGATAAATTGATGATTTTGTTTAAAGTAAAATACTATTGATTTTTACGCTGTATTCTGCATATGGCAGAGTAGGTAGAAATTAAGTGTTTAAACACTCCTTTCTATACGCATTGCACTTTTATAATATACAAATTCGAAAAAGACTTACTTGCAAAGTAAAAAATTAAGTAAAATTATGAGAAATGTCACTTCACAAGCTATTTTATGGATTTATACAATTCCACTAAAACATTCAGTTTTGAGAGTAGTTTTATGGGAAGAAGAATAATTTAAATTTTGTATACTGTATTAAATAATCATTGATGCTCTATACGGAGAGCCTACGTAGACGATGACAGGCTGAAAAAAAGTACTGGAACGTATTTCAACATGAGACTTGTCGGTTTAAATCTCCATTAAAAACAATATAATATTTATTAAATGCTCGTATTTTCTCCACGAAGTTAAGACGAAGGTTATTTCATTAAGTGAACAACCGCCAAAGGAAAATTAAATTGTTTTGTTTCAAAATTTTATCAAAATTACAGTACCTATATTATTTAACCTTGAACAACGAATTTAATCTATTACGGTTGTTCTAATCTCTTTTAAATAAGAGAGTTGCTGAAAAAGTATGTTTTTTTATTCAAATTCATCTCCTTCTACGTTCAAAGGAAAATTATCATAAGATTTTATTACATTACTGCTATGAATATTTGTGAGAGTAAAATATATTAATTTCTAAACAAAAAATAAAATTAAGCTTTGGATAATACTATAAGGATGCTTTAGCAGTTAATAATATTTAGGCTGTATTCTTTTTTAAAATAATATCTTGATTTTAATTTAAAATCTAATAAGAATAATATTTTTCATATGTAAATCAATAATAATTTATTATCGTTTTAGGGTTATAAATAAATATTTCATTTGCTCGAGTGGGGATCGAACCCACAACCGTCGCGTTACAGGCACACCTTTGTGCCGCTGCGCCACGACGGCCTCAATATTATATTAATAGTATTTATTTGAAACATAATAATATATTGTATATTTAATCACAAATAAATGAATGCTCAATAATGAATCGTGATACAAATTGTTTTCTTCGTTAGTTTTAAAATAAATTAGCGTTTGGACCTAGGTTGTTTGCTCTTCGTTCGCTGTGGGTTCGTTTCAAACGCGGCCGGAACCAGAAAGCTTTAATAATGTACGTTTGTAACGTTTTACGTAAAGAGCTGAATACGTATAATTCCTTCAAGTGGGAATCGAATTCTCAACCATCACGTTGAAAAGCAGACGCTGTGCCGGTGTCTAATAAAACAAACGTTATACTACAGTGACTCCAATACTACACAGCTATCAATATTTTTGGTAAACGACTCGGGCTCAGATTTAAAGCGACGTGAGTTGTATGCAAGCCTCCAGATTGAATTTCCCTGTTGTTTTATACAGAATGAGAGATAACACGCGCTGTTTCACTTGGAAATGGTTTTGTTTTTGCTGCATTCAGCTATTTGAAGTAAGTTGATTCTTGACTGTATTTCACTATGAAATATAGATAGTGAAGGTGTAATTGCTTGTAAAATATTAGTGGTACGGAAAGCTATGCTAATGAGTTCGGATCACACTCGGGGGAAATATTTAATTTATAATACGAATGTATGTTTTCTTTGAAAATATATGTGAAATGCAGAGATAAATTACGGGATTCTAATTCTAGTAGTCAAATTCAATTCAAGATTTGTACATGTTAATTAAATTTAAAAATAAATAGGTTTTACCCAAATTAAAAAAAAAACTTTTGTTAAAATATACACGTTTATTCGGAACGCAAATTTGATTTTTCAACTAGCGAGTAACGTAACGATAGGACCTAAGTGTGCGTTCCGAGCTTCCGAAATAAATGATGTTTACATTCAATCCCATTTAAATTCGCCGCAAAACTACGTTTTAAAATACTTGCAAACCGTATTCTGCTTATTTAAAAATTTAAATTATCGATTCTTGTATTAAATGTTTAATAATTAAACTTTTTTTATATTATTATATATTACTCGGAATTTAACACCTTCGTGCAGTTGGTTGACTTTTATCAGTAGGTATATATTATGTAGTATAAGCGATGATTGTAGGTTCGATAACCATTTTTGATTATTTTTTATACATGTGTAGATTTGTGCTAATATGTGTATGTAAAAAATTCCCGCTAAATGCGAAATATAGTGTAAAGCTGAAAAAAAGGAAAATATATCTATGACTTTATCATATTTTTTTGTCTGATCTTATCATTTATTGCTTTTATACGGAGACGGAGACGGGAGCCACTTAAATCCACGGCGCTCTGGTGCCTGGTGCAAAAAGCTCCTTAATCAAGTGACAGATATTGGACATGATATTTTTTGTATTTTTCGCTCCGGTAAGAACAGAAAACACGGCGTTAAGCTCCACCAATCTACACACAAGGTCTCGAAAAGAAATCTTGGTAAAAAGCAGCCGACATTCCCTTAAATAGACTTCAAATTATTCCTTGGTTAGAAGTAGAGACTTCAGAATGCAGAGGCATTCTCCGTTTTTTCTTCAGTGAGTTTATTATATTTATTTAGCTAGCTAAATGATAATAATCTACCATATACTAAATATGAAACGTCAAGCAAGCGTAAGTGATAGACAAGTTACATATTTCATTTCATTTATTGCTTTTTCCTCCATTAGCAGGCTCAGTTCATATTCATAAAATACGAATGTTGGTTTAGGTTATAGCTTATATGCAGCTTCGTCATTTGTAGCTTTATTTTTAACAATATAACTGTATCGGATTTTTTTCATTTTAGTTCGTGATGTTACTTGTGATTATGGTATATGATAAGAAACTGATAAAGAAAATGGAGAACACACTATCACTATCTTTTCCTTTTTAAATATAAGAGACACTATTTACTTACTTACTACGAAAACTATTTTAGAATAGGTTTCGAATTGATCCAGGTACCATTGTTTTACCCCGACACCTAAACTATTGTACAATGGCGTCTCTCTTATTTTATTTCTAAGTTCCATCTCTAGTCAGAGTAATGAATTATATTCATTTAACCACTCTAGGAATTGGGAATTGAATCAAGACACTCTGTTCTCTCTGCTTTGCAAGATAAAGCCTGAAGGTGAAAAATAAAACATGATTATTCGGTATCTATACGACGTAGGATACGGCCCGGTTGAATATTAAATTTTGATTTGTAGATTTATGTTTGAGCGAGCATTAGCTGAAGCACACGTTGGTTGAGAAATGTTTTCGCTCTCGAAAACGCCGGCTGCAATTTCGGCGTTAGGTGTAAAATAAAATATTATTTTGGTTATATTATAAATGGCTGGCCATTTGTACGTCTGTCTGTATGTTAAAAGGTTGACTGAATTAGGGCGAATTTTCTTAATTTACTTTGTGCGATTTGTATGTAACTAGATTTTTGTTGGTAACTAGGTCAGCTTTTATTGCTGTTTGTATATATTTTTATATTATTTTTTTTTATTATGGCTTCACGCTGTGTTACACAGTAGACTGGGGAAACATCGTGTTAAGGCAATGCGTTCCCCATTGACAAATTTGTATTTTAACGTATTTTTTTCAATCTAGTCCTAAAAATTGAGACGCTGGGTTGTTTAAAATGAAAAATAAATGGATTAACATATCGCTGGATTAGTTACGTCCTATTTTGAAAAATAATTCCTCCACTTTCAGTCGAATCCATCGATCTGTCGATCGACATTTTCTTATCAAAATATTATACTATCAGAATGTGCTAAAAAACACACACAATTATACAAACACACAGAAACATAAATAAATGCATAGACAGAGTAATACAACTATTCTAAAAAATACTTCAACGCTAAAAATCCTTAAGCTAAATGATTTTGTAAATTACTAAATCCTAATCAACCATAACATTTATTACCTAATATATAAAAGGACTTGTCCTCACTGACTGAGGTAAGACGCACGCACAGCCGTAACTGCTGATGGTAGAAACGTGAAATTTGGATAAAAGTTTACTTTTATAATCTGGACATCCACTAAAAAGGGATTTTGAAAAATTTTAACCCTAAAGGGGTGAAATAGGGGTTCAAAGTTTGTATGGAAAAAAAATTAAATCGGCACCGATTTTTATAAAATTTGAAATTTAGATTTTTAAAAGTATTTAAATGAACACGTGTTTCATCGTTTTCTAGAATTCTCCCCCTAAGGGTGCAAATAAGGGGTTGAAAGTTTGTATGAAAAAATTCTTAAATCGCCACCGATTTTTATAAAATTTGATATTTAGACTCTTAAAAATATTTCATTAAACATGTGTTTCATGGTTTTCTAGAATGCACCCCCTAAGGGTGCAAATAAGGGGTTGAATGTTTGTATGGAAAAATCTTTAAATCACCACCGATATTTATAAAATTTGAAATTTAGACTCTTAAAAATATTTCATTGAACACATGTTTCATGGGTTATTAGAATTCACTCCTAAATACGCAAGCGAAGCTGCGCGCGTCCGCTAGTTACCTAATAAGCGACAAAATGTCACTCAATAGGCGATACACACCGTATTTATTCTAAAGCCGAGTTTTTTTATCCCGCGGCCGCGCTTTTTATACGTTTTATTCTAGTCACGTTTTGTACCTTTTATCGACAAACCGTCGTTCATGGAATCGCCCATGCCGAGGCCTATTTTTTATTTTAAGCAGAATATAAAGTGTTTTCAGTGGAATATATGCAGTTTAAATTTATCAGTACAAATATTGTTTTAGTGGTTATAAGGTCAGTGGTGCAATATCTTAAACAAAACGCAATGGTTGTTGGTTTGGTTCCCAAATGCAGGAATGAATTACTTTTATTTCGTCGCTCTGATAAAAAGTAATAATATTAAATCATTATACGACTTTTCATTTTAAAATTACTCAGCTAACGTAGGAAATGAAAAAATTGTCACTTTTTAACTGCTTCCGTAAAATAGGATAGGCAGAGGGAAACTAACGCTAAAACACTGCGTCCCCCACTTTCTTTCCAATTTTCTAGACAATGTATTGAGTAGCGAAACTCAACGCTGCACTATCGCCCGAAATTAATAATGTATCTCCGATCTCCAGTTAACGTCAATCTTGGAATGTTCGACATATCTATCCAATCTCTAACCTGCATGCCAATAACCATTCCGGATAATGTCAACTTATCATCAAAAGTGGATTGCAGGGCCCTCCCTGCGGTAACGATAGTTTCGTTTTACGTATCTTTTTTTAATTAACAAAATCCTAATATATATGCTAAATTAAATTTAAAATTAATTATTATTACTTATAAAAGTCCTATAGAAACTATTTTTAATAAAATAATAAATCTTTAAGTCCCAAAATATTAAAAAAGAATAAAAATTAATAATATTAAAACACTTTTTAAAACTTAATGCAATATGCTTAGGGGCGTACAATGGAACTTGAACATGTCATTTTGACAGCATATGTTTTTATAATATAATAATTAATTGTTAGTTTTAAGATACTTTATTCCTAACCCATTTTCATGTATAAATTATTAAACATAACTTGAAACGCCATAAAATTACAACTAAACTGAACTAAAGATAATTATTTTAATTTAATTAATGGAGTCCGGCATAGTAAGGTAAGTATCGTATGTATTCATAATTTTGTTTATTAAGTTTAAATATACATGCGAAAAATTATATAAAGGCGTTAGCCTC